>JAOQMP010000007.1:147569-163199 GCA_027563575.1 Erythroxylum pedicellare
ATCATTCGTTTTAAAATAATCAATGAATTACATCTTTCTAATTATATTATACTGTGGGGGCATTTTCGTCATTGATATTGTTGTTATGTTCTGTCTACTGCATCCAAACACATTTCTGTCATCGAGACGGAGACAATTTTTTCTGTTCTGTCCACCACAACCAAACACCTCACTGTTCCCAAGTTTTGTTCTGTTTCGTCTCCTCCTTTCCGTCTCGTTCCGTCTCTGTCTCGTGGAGACAGCAACCAAACACAACGTTAAGAATGGCAAACTGAGCCGGACACTGAAAATTGGCCCGGGCTTGGCTTGAGACCCTGTTGGATCTCCGGGAACCAACCTCAATTCTTTAATTTTTGAATTAAATTTTACAATTAAAAATAAAATTATAAGCAATAAAAAAAGATTAAAATTAAAGATACCTGAAAGGACCTATCCCGAATTCTATTCAAGCAATCTCTATTTTAACCCTTTTTAGTTTCTATAGACTCCAATCTTAATTCTGGAGCTTTCATCGTATTTTGAAATTATTCGTTAACTTTTCGATTGTTCGGAAGAATTTTCGGATTGAATCTGAAAATCACTGAATGTCACCAAAATCATCTGGATTTCATTCAAAAATATCACCTAAATCTCCAAAGCACATTTAGCGGCTTTTAAAATTTGTTCTGACTCATTCTATAGCCTTTTAGAGCTTTCAGAAATTTTCGGTCAAGTCCAGAATCATTTCTAATTTATCTGTGATCTACGTTATAATCTTAATAATACATTTTAATACTTAACTTACTCTAGTACACCATAAATAGAGCAGACTCTTTAAAATGCATTTACAACACATTACACAGTACAATCATTGAACTAGAATTTTACAATTAAGCATACATGTTCAAAACAAGTGGGGATTTTGAGATGATTATAGCAGTGTTTTGCACTTTTTCAGGCTTTAGAAAATTTTGGGTAGGTAAAAATATAGTTGTTGCGTTATCGAAATTTTTAATAAAAATGACACTCTTATATCTTTTTAATGTTAAGGCTTTTTGGGAAAAAAAGGCAATAAACTTAGCTGCACGCGAACTTTCCACCTGGATTAAATATCAACTAGAGGGTCACCGTGAATTGCCGGGCAGGCTGCATAGTCATTTCAGGATAGAGGTTTGTCCAAAAACTTGCAGAATACATTTTAAAACACTTCTAATATTTTATATACCATCTTAACTTTTAAAATGAGATCTCATGTCCTCATCACAAATAATCACAAACATACAATTTTTAACATTTTAAAAATATCATTGAGGATTAAAGGACCTGGTATTTCATTAATGAAAAGAGATATACAATCCTAAGGATGTTTACAAGATCACATTTATAAACCTGTTTCAAAAATACTTTACAATATATATACAAGCAACTAAGTCAATTTCAAGCAAACAATTCTCAACATTTTAAAAATATCATTGAGGATTAAAGACCTCATAGTTTATTAATAAAAAGAGATTTACAATTTCAAAGATGTTTATAATATCACACTTTTAAACCTTTTCCTAAAATACTTTACAACATGTATACAAGCAGCTAAGTTAATTTCAAGCAAATACATATATAAGAAAGATAAGACAAATATAGCAACACCCGACGATACAACTAATCTTTTGGTAGAGTCTCAATGGCATATCTGGGATAATTTGTTTAAAAACATAAAATAAAGGTGAGTTAATTAAGCTCAGGGAGTATAATCAGTTTATTAAAAGTTAACTTTTTATAACTGTTAAAATAATTAATATTATTTCAGAATATTTTCCCTATCAAGACAATTATTAAAAATAGTTATTATTTCAGTAACTGTAAATAGTTATTACCAAAGCAATTATTTTTGCTTTTATTAGAGGCAGTTACCAAACCTTGTACTTTGAAAAGGGGAATAACTCCTATTATATATTGTTAATGAAAGCAATCTCTCTACCAAACATTCTTTGTAGTTTATTGACATGGTATCAGAGCACCAGGAGATCAATTGATTGTAAATTTCATCCTCTTATGATCTGACCTTCATTGTCAAATCATTGACTGCCATTTTATATCTAGCCTTGATTGTTGGAAATTCTCCCTACAATTCTAGTAATTCTTTTTGTATTAGCCTTCATTAATGGTACGATTTATTCTCCTCCTCTCCATATTATCATATCAATTGTCCTTAATCCAAGAAGATATCAGAAATTGAGGAAACAAGTGGATTGAAGCAGGGAATGACAAACTCCCTAGTGCAACCTCCTTTGGGAGATTTGCCTACCATCTAACCAGCCTTCAAACTGAATGGCAAAAACTATTTGAAATGGTCTCAGTTTATTTGAACCACCTTCAAGGAAAGAGGAGGTTGAGCCATCTGAATGGAACTGATCCTAAGAAAGGGGACCCATAGTTTGAAGCTTGGGATGAGGAGGATGCCTTAATCATAGCATGGATGTGGAATTCCATGATTCCTGAAATTAGTGATGCGTGCATGTTCTTGTCAACTGCCAAAGACATTTGGGACACACTTCATCAGACATATTCAAAGGCCAAAGATGCAGCTCAAATATATGAGGTGAAAGTGAGAACAATGGCAACAAAATAGGGGAGTAAGTCAGTGACAGAATATGCCAACCAGTTGAAAACGTTATAGGAGGAACTGGATCATTATAGGGTGCTGCAAACAAGATGCTCTGAAGATGCCGCTCTACTGAAGAATTTTGTGGAACAAGATAGAGTATATGATTTTCCTGTGGGATTGAACCCTGAATATGATCAGGTCAGGGTCCAAATATTAGGGCGACAGGAGGTTCCATCTTTAAATGAGGTGGTAGCACTTATTTGAGGAGAAGAAAGTAGGATGATGGTTATGTTAGATAATCAAACACTGGAAAGTGGCGCAATGGTGGCTGCCAGACAGGGCAGAATTGAAGGAGGAAGATCTAGACAACAAAAACTTGATGAATTGTGGTACACATTCTGTAAAAAACCTAGGCACACAAGGGATAAATGTTGGAAGCTACATGGCAAGCCTCTAAGCCGAGATTGGGGACAGAAAGGAGAATCTTAGATAAATCAAGAGTGGAATAAGCGATGGGGATAGCACAGAAAAGGTGGACAGACGCATGCGCATGCTGCTACTACAGCAGAGCAGGAGTAGCTAGCTCTAGACACAGGGAAGTTGAACTAGGAAGAAATTAACAGACTGACTCTTGCACCAAACAAACCAGGGGACTTATCTGCTCCTTTAGGTAGTACCTCTTGTGCCTTTTTTGGTTAGTCTTTTGCTATGGTCAGGTAAGTGCCTTAGTCCATTCCCTTTCCCAAGGTTCCTGGATAATTGATTCAGGAGCTACAGATCATATGACCAATACCTCAACCTTTTTCACATCGTATAAACCCTACTTTGGTAACAAACAAATATCTACTGCAAATGGATCCTTAATCACTATTGCTGGTGTTGGTGACATTAACTTGACTCCTAGTTTGATTCTTAAAAATGTCTTTCATATCCCTAAACTTTCTACCAACCTTATTTCTGTCAAAAAACTAATTTCTGATACAAATTCCCATGTATTCTTTCATCAAGAGTTTTGTTTCTTTCAGGAAAGGGATTCAAGGAGGAGGATTAGACATTCTAGGGCAAAGGATGGCCTCTACTAGCTTAAGACATCAGCCAAACAAGAAAAATCAGAAATCATTTCTCCATCCCGTCTCCTATCTGAAACACATCTCACAAATTTCGAAAAAATTTGGCTCTACCATCGCCGCCTAGGACATCCCTTCTTCTTTATTATAAAAAATATGTTTCCTTCCTTGTTTTCAAGCAATAGGGTAGAAGAGTTTCAATGTGAAGTGTGTGAGCTTGCTAAGCACAAGCGTGTGCCTTTTCCAACTTCTATTAGTAAAAGATGTCTACCTTTTGACCTTGTTCATAGTGATATATGGGGTCCAACACCCATTTCTAATGTTTTTGATGCAAAATGGTTTGTTTCATTTATTGATGATTGCACACGAATGACTTGGATCTTTCTTCTCAAACACAAGTCAGATGTAAGCATAGTCCTTCCTTGGTTTTATACCATGATTCAGATCTAATTTGGAACCAAAATTAAAAGGGTCAGATCTGACAATGCCAAAAATTACTTTAATAAAACCTTATCTTCTTTCTTTCAAAAGGAGGGCATTATCCATGAGTCTTCTTGTGTCTATACTCCACAACAAAATGGCATTGCAAGGCATAACAATGGTCACATTCTAGCTTGTACAAGAGCTCTTCTTTTTTATAACAATGTCCTATGGTGGCTATAGGGAGAGGCAGTCCTAACTTCTGCCTTCTTAATCAATCAACTACCATCATATAGCCTTGGAAACAAAAGTCCTGCTGATACCCTCTCTACCTTCTACCTAAATAATCCAGTTAAGATCAGCCTACAGCCTAGAATATTTGGGTGCACATTCTTTGTTCATGTGCAGTCTCCTAGTAGAGGCAAACTGGATCCTAGAGCCTTACGCTGTATATTTGTGGGATACTCATCCACCCAAAAAGGGTACAAATGTTACCATCCTCCCACTAAAAAAGTCTTTATCTCGGCTGATGTCACCTTTAATGAAATTGAGCCTCATTATTCTCATTCTCATCTTCAGGGGGAGAAATTAATACCATTAAATTCAGAAGATGAGAATACTACCATTTCTTTGGAAAATTTTTTCCATTTTTCAGCCCATTTCTGCTCCAGACCAGCCTATTTCTCTAGCTGATACCAATCAACCCATTTCTCCATTTGAGCATTTCTAATCAGCCCATTTTTGGCCCAGACCAACCCATTTTTGATCTAGACCAGTCCTTTACAGAGCAGCCTGCACTAGACCAATTTACTCCAAACTTACCTAATCTCTCAGCAGGTGCATCAGCTACTCATGATCCTCAACTAGCATGTGTACTTAAGAAGTTTGGCAAAGTGTACTCAAGGAGAGGAAAAGGTAATTATGCTCCCCAGCATGTTCAGGATTCCATCAAGGATCCCAATCTAGAGGTAACAGATCCTAATGATAAAATACATGAAATTTTTGAGCAGCCTGTTTTATGTGATACTGTTGAGAAATGCATTGCCTTGCGAAAAGGTACAAGAGAGTGTACCAAGAAATCACTTTATCCCCTAGCACAATCCATGTCACTTAAATGTTTCCTTATCACACAAGACCTTTCTCGTCAATCTACATGGTGCCAAAATACCCAACACATGGACTGAGGCCTTAACTAATGAGAAATGGAGACAAGCTATGAATGTGGAGATGGAAGCCCTAGAAAGGAACAAAACCTGGGATCTAGTGCAGTTACCTCTAGACAAGAAAACAATGGGTTGCAGATGGATTTATACCACCAAATATAGGGCAGATGGGAATTGAGAGGCACAAGGCAAGACTAGTGGCCAAAGGTTACACACAATCATATGGAATTGATTATTTGGAGACCTTCGCTCCAATTGCTAAGATGAATACTGTGCGAGTGTTATTGTCCTTGGTAGCAAACTTGGACTGGAATTTAGAGCAGTTTGATGTCAAGAATGCCTTCTTACATGGCAACTTGGAGGAGGAGGTTTATATGGATGTGCCATAAGGTTATGGGACCGAACTTCCAGTTAGAACTGTGTGTAAGCTGAAGAAAGCACTTTATGGGCTCAAGTAGTCACCTCGAGCCTGGTTTGGAAGGTTTACTAAGGCTGCGCTCACCTTGGGTTATGTGCAAAGTCAAGCTGATCATACTCTTTTTGTTAAACATTCAGCTTCAAGGGGAGTTACAATATTAATAGTCTATGTTGATGATATAATTGCGACTGGCAATGAGGAAAATGAGAAACAGAGGCTAAAGAAGCATTTGGCAACTGAATTTGAGATTAAAGAGCTTGGAAAACTGAAGTACTTCTTGGGGATAGAAGTAGCTCACTCAAGAAGAGGTATTTTTATTTGTCAGCAAAAGTATATCACTGATTTACTGACAAAGACAAGTTTGACTGGATGTAAACCTATTGGGACACCTTTGGACCCAAATACTAAGCTGGGAGAGGCAGAAGATGAGGCGCCAGTGGACACTGGGATGTACCAGCGACTAGTAGGCCAACTAATATCCTTGTCTCACACAAGGCCAGACATAGCCTTTGCTGTAAGTTTAATTAGTCAGTTCATGCACAAACCTAAGGAGTGCCACTTTTAGGCAGTCCATCGTGTTCTTAGATATTTAAAGGGAACATCAAGAAGAGGAGTGCTATTCAGTCGAGGAAATAGCATATATTTGGAAGCTTATACAGATGCAAATTATACAGGTTCAATAGTGGACAGAAGATCGACGTCTGGATACTGCACTTTTCTGGGAGGAAATCTGATATCATGGAGAAGTAAAAAACAGGGGGTTGTAGCCAGATCAAGTGCAGAAGCTGAATTCAGGGCAATGGCACAAGGAATATGTGAATTATTGTCGCTGAAAATTCTACTTCTTGATCTAAAGGTCAAATGGGAGAAACCTATGAAGCTATATTGTGATAATAAATCAGCTATAAGTATAGCTCACAACCCAGTCCAACATGAGAGGACAAAGCATATTGAAGTTGATAAACATTTTTTCAGGGAGAAGCTAGAGAGTGGCTTGATTATCACATCCTTTGTATCCAGTCAACAGCAAATTGCAGAAATTTTTACCAAAGGGCTGACAGGACATCAATTTGAAAACATTATTAGCAAGCTGGGGGTTGATAATGTCTACCTCCCAGCTTGAGGGGGAGTGTTAAAATAATTAAATATTATTTCAGAATATTCTCCCTATTAAGATAGTTATTAAAGATAGTTATTATTTCAGTAACTGTAAATAGTTATTACCAAAGCATTTATTTCTGATTTTATTAGAGGCAGTTACCAAAGCAGTTATTTCTGCTTTGGTGAACCGTGTACTTTAAAAAGGGGAATAAACCCTATTGTATAGGGTTAATGAAAGCGGTCTCTCTACCAAACATTCTTTGTAGTTTATTGACAGCTACCAATCTCGCTTTATACCTCTCGATGGAACCATCAGCCCTATATCTGACTGTGAATGTCCAACTACACCCCACGGGTTTCTTTTCTTTTGGCAGATCAACTTCTTCCAACGTTTCATTGTTTTCAAGTGCTCTTATCTCTTCGAAAACTGCTTCTCTCCATTCTGGAACTTTTTAAGAGCTTCTTGAATATTTTTGGGGATGTCAATTCTATCCAGATTAACAATAAATGCTTTGTATTGAGAAGATAGAGCATCATAAGAGACAAACCTCTCAATCGGGTGCATAGTACATCATCTAGATTTCTTCCGTAAAGCAATTGGTAGTTCTAAATCTGTGTTGTCCTCTTGATCCTTACTATTCTGAGCTTTTTCTGCAGGGACCTGCACTAGTTCAGAGATTGGTATAGCTTCAGGGACAGGGAGTGTACTACTTGTTTTCTTCTTCTGAGAGTACACCTTAAGTGTATGGTCAAGTATAGCTACTTCTGTATCAGGATTTATCTCTATAGGAGATGACATTAGGATAGGTTTAGGAACAGATTTATAAGTGTTACCATCCTCCATCAAAGAAATTATGTGTCTCAATAGATGTCACATTCAGTGAACAACCTTATATACAAAGTACAAGAGCTTCATAGCCCATTATGCACCAACCTAATTTGGATATTGTTACACGAAATGATCCACTATTGACGACATGAGTCATAATGTCAGCCAGTGATCTAAACTTCTAGTGTAAGGAACTTCTATTGTGCCAGAATCAATGTTATCTTTAATATAGTTCCTATGTAGTTCAACATGCTTAGTTTGATCATGTTGTATTGGATTATAGCAATCTCAATGGCTTCCTTATTATCACATAACAACATCAGGGGCCTTTTTAAACCAAAGCCAAGTTCAATTAAGAGAATTTTTAGCTAAGAAAGTTTTTATATTGCATGATGCACAACATGATATTAAGCGTTTGCACTAGATCATGAAACCACATTCTATTTTTTACTTCTTCAAGTCATCAAGTTGCCTTTATCAGATGACAAATATCTAGAAATGGACTTTCTATCTAGTCTACTACCAACAAAATCAGTGTCTGTATATCCCACAATATCAGATGGGTTGGGAGAGTTAGAGACAGTAATGTCAGATGTAGACATATTGGGCACAAGAAAAAAAATCAGAAGAATAAAATTCTAAGAAAAATGCAGCAATGAAGGCTGCTCAAAGAGGAATTCCCAAGAAAAAGACCCTAAGGTTTCAATACCATGACAAGAAATAGAAGAGAAAATGATTTGTCTTCTTATAATTGATTTGGAATTACATGTTTATATACATTTTAGTGTTGGTAAAAGAATAGGAAACAATCTCTTAGAAAATGAATCAATCTCTTCGGATTCCACATATTCCTAAGAAAAGGGAAATACTTTCCTAGGATTCCACTCTCCTAAGAAAGGAAAATAGTCTCTTAGGATCCCACAATATTAGGATATCAAGAACTTGACTTCCCTAAACTGGTATATAGCTAATATACAACTTAACATTGCTCTCTACGCATTTTATTCAACTCACTTTTTTCCATAGTTACAGTTAATTCATTTAGTCAACTCTATCTTTATAAAACTGCATAACTATATTGCATCATTTTTATAGTAGGGTGGGAGCTGCCCTTCACAACCTTGGACAATTCTATCATATGCAGCGGAAATTGGAAGAATCTCGAAGATGTTATGAGGTGATATATCATTTTATTATGTTTCCTTTTGCTTTAATTTGACTATTTCATTGAAACACGTATCTTTTGTTGAAGTCATTCTCTTGAGGCATAAAATTTGTTTTCAAAACTTGATTCAAGTCAATCTTTGAATGGAATCAGAGGATGAGATTCCTCCTTCATGTTTTGAGTTGTCAAATTGGAAAGGTTGACATACAAGTCATCTGTTGGGAGGTTTTTGTACTTTGCTAGTTTTTGGGTTCCAGTTGGACCCAAAACTTTATAATCACATCAATGAGAATATAACCTGTAAATAAGGTCATGAATTTTGTTAGTATAAAATGTAAGATTGTTTTGTCATCTTAAAATACATTAAGAATTATGCTGTGGAAGTGCATTTTGTAATTTCTATAGGTTTTGGACACAATTATTGTTACTATTTTTCTTTTTTTTTTAACGAGACCATAATATCTTGAATTTTTCTAAAGTATCGATATCTGCAAAGTGTCGTACATTCTTCTTATTTTATAGCTCTAATCAAGTGAAAATTAAAGAAAAAAGAAGTTATATATATTTGGCATGCATCTATATGTATTTGCGTTAGCCAAAAAATTATGAAATGGAATCCTAGTGTGGAAAGAGAGAGGAGTTTTTCATCTGGTTAAAGTACACGAGTTATAAGGTGGAAGTTTGGTTCAAGATTTTTGTTATGGATGATGTGACATTTTGGCTCCTTGTTATTATTGGATCATTTAAAGATGCTAATAAAAAATTGCAACTAGTGTTGGAAGATGATTGAAGAAGAATGCATAGTAATAGATCACTTCATTATTAACAATTTGAAGTGAAAATGACTAAAAAAATGTGAAGAAATGGATCATTGATTAGTTAGAATTAATGAGCAATAAAAGATGAATGCAGTTTTCTCGTAACAACCTTTTAAAGATTCTTGATAGAAAGCTGGTCCCAATGTTTAGTTCATATGATGCTTAATTCACTGGCCTTGCTATCAATTAAAACCATTAACTTGACGAAAAGGAGAGCTAGTCGCTATTCTTGATTCTGATTTATCATGAATCAGGATCCTTATTAATGTTATAAAACGGCTGCAACATGATACTTCATCGGCTTTTGTCTATCTGACTTTTCAAAATGTATTGTTAGTCACTGAGGAGCATATTTAAGGCTTTTCTCCTACTTATGGGCAAAACTTTAAGATTGTAGAAAAGTTGGGAATAATAGATTCTTTAAATTCAAGGCATAGTAATAATAGGGCAATATATGTTATAATAATATTTGATAATATGTATATCTAGTCTATGTTTACAAGATACACTTGCATAAAGAATATTTATGATTGTATTCATGAATAATTAAATAGAAAGACACAATATTTATGATCTTCATTAAGAGTTTAATAGATTCTGTAGCTTTTAAGCAAGCTTCAATCAATTACTTCTTTCTCAACTTGACTTTGTTTATGCACATTCTTTCTAATTAGTTTTTAACTAATATATTATTTTTTTTCCTTTTTCTTTGAATCTTTTGGACAGCGTGCTTTAAAGGTACAACCATGTATGACCTTCTTAATTAAAAGCAGTCAATTTCTTAGTGCTAATATGATCTACTAATCGAGTAGATTAAGGGGCGTGTTCTAGGATATTTGCATCCAGATTATGCTGAGACCATGTATCGACTTGGAACGGTAAACTCTTTTTTTTTTTTATGTTTTCAAACTGCAATATGCCATTTTTTAATCCTTGTCTCACTATCATATACTTGGTACCTTTCCCTATGTAAGGGAGCAAAAGTAGCTATTCTTATTTATCTCATTGAAAAACCTTGGGAAATGCTTCGTGTGATAGTTATATATGCTGATGTTTGTGCATACTCACTCTCTATATAAATAAAGCATTACGATTCATCTACTTAGGTGATTTTTTTATTTTTAGTGTATTTTATTTGGTAGACAAAATATAACAAATGATTTCAATTTTAGCTTTCTTAAACCAAATTTCTTTCTAGTTTGCTTTAACCAGCTAAAATTGAATTTGGATTTGGATTCTTGATTTTTATTACAATCCATAAAGGTGTGCCTTTTTCTTCATGTATGCCTTGATATTGAAACTTGTGTGACCTATCATTTCATTTCCCCAATTTTCAAGTCATGATCTTGATTTGTTGGATAGCATTGAAATCTCACTAGATAAAATTTTTAGTTTGAGCTTTGCTTAACCATTTCCATTTAGCCATGTTGGCTTCCGATCTTGTTGAGCCAAAGCTTTGGATTTGATTACAGATTTAATACTTCGAAATTGGATATTTATTTATCTGGAATTTCTTATATTTGATTTTTCTTATTTTCTTATGGCTAATTTGGAAATCTAACACCATATTTTTCACTCTTTTGGGAGATTTTCCTAAACTACTATGAAGATGTTTCCACATTTCCCTTTGAATTCTCCTCACAAACCTTAAATTTCTATCTTCTTTCTCCTTTCGGGAGCCTTCTTTTCTTTTTCTTTTATATCTTTTATTATTCATCTTTTTGATTTGTGTATTGTGTATCGTTACCTTTCTGGTATCAGAGTGGTACAACATTGAGTTGTTTCATATCTTCTGTGAAAGGTGTATCCTTTTAGCATTTGAAGCTATCTTACTTGACATAAATTGTTCATAAGGTAATGCTAGTAAACTTTCAAAGTTGGCTTAAGTTTTGAGTTCACGGCTTGTTAAAATTATACTGCTAGTGTGTAGTGATGGGGCACCCTCATTCTGAGCTCTTTTGGTAAAAGCTCCTCAATTTCACTTTCCTTAGATATGTGGAGGCCATGGCCTTAGTCTTGTCGTTGTCTTCATTGTACAGAGAAGAATTTGAGGTTATAGGAATTTGAGAAATTTGGAATGGAAATAAAATCATGACTACTAAATAATGTTGGATTTTAGTTTTATGTATTCCCAGAAGAGAGCCTGGTTGAAGTGTATCTTGGTTATTTGTTTTGTGCCTGAGAAAAAGACCTCGTCACTGGACAATTAATAGTGAAGTCCACCTCTTTTCCCGTGTTGGTATTTCTTCCTTTCTTTGAAGAACCGATCTTGGTAGAGAAAAGATAACAAAGCTACTAAAAAAACTACTACTATTATGAACTAAATTAAGTTGAATATTGCTTGCTTCTTATTGCATAATACCTACCTATATATAGGCGAAAGAAAGACAATTTTTGAACTCAAAAGGAAAACATTCCTACCTAAATAAGGACTTCTAATTAGGTAGTAATACCACCGCTTTTCCCGTGTTGGTATTTCTTCCTTTCTTTGAAGAACCTATCTTGGTAGAGAAAAGAGAACAAAGCTACTATAAAAACTACTGCTATTATGAACTAAATTAAGTTGAATATTGCTTGCTTCTTATTGCATAATACCTACCTATATATAGGCAAAAGAAAGACAATGTTTGAACTCAAAAGGAAAACATTCCTACCTAAATAAGGACTCCTAATTAGGTAGTAATACTAACAAATCAAAACAGAATATTATGTAAGATAATTCCTACCTAAATAGGACTCTAATTAATTAGGTAGTAATACTAACAAATCAAAACAGAATATTATGGAAGATAATTCCTACCTAAATAGGACTCTAATTAGGTACTAAGGCTAACAAACTTAAACTCCTAGTCTACAAATACCAAAAATTTCACCAAAAAATTTTTAGATTATCAATTATTATCACCAAATCAATTTTCAATACATATAATCCACAATTCTCAGTATAATCTTATTTATAAATCAATTATACCCAGAAAAATGTCAATGAATACATGTACAATCATTTTAATATGTGCAATGATTAATATTCACATGTGTGTGTATGTTATATTATGCACGAGTATGAAATGCACTTTCTAACTTCTCAATAATCTCTCATGTACACTATTATAGGGTTCTATCCCTTAACATGAGAAAACGGAATGTTATACTAGTGATGGTATGCAAAGAAATTTTTGGGTCATTAACCTCTTCCTTGGTCTCTTATTTTATTTCTACCACCTCAATTTAACGAAGTTTGTTACAATTATGCTCTGTTGAATAAGGTTCATCACAATTGTAGCATAACCCTTTCTCACATCTTTCTGCCATCTCAGCTCGGATTAGCCTTCTCATCATAGGAGTAGGCATGCTCCCTACACTATCTACTCCTACTTTGTTGTTATTGCTTCCCTTATTGACTAAATTTTTTGCTATAGTAATTTGGTCATAAGTTGACTGGAAGGAAGTCTAAGTTGAAGAAGGTTTCCTACCCTTAACCCCTTGCGATAGTTGCCACTTTCTTTCAAATGCCCCTGCTGCATTCATAGCGGCTACCAAATTAACTAGATACTGCATCTCCACATCAATCCTTAATTCTTCAATCAATCCTGCTGTAAATAAATTTACTTGTAAGTCCCTTCCAAGCCTGTTGGTGCGAGCAAGCAAAAATTGAAATTGGCATTGATACTCTACTTTGCTTGTCTGTTTCAAGTTTTCTAATTCACCTACAGGGTTATTACTTAAATGTGGGCCAAACTGCATGTTACAATGATCCTTCAATGTCCGCCGACTCATCTCTCGCTCTTTCAGCTCCAATTGATAATAACATAATTTTTGTTATTGTATTATTGATAGTATATTGATAGTATTTTAGATAATAACAAGTTGAAGCAAGCTCCCCCACAAACCAGGCCAACTTTTCCTAGCAATGATGATGGTAATCTTTATTAGTCTATTCTCACTAGGCAGCTATATTCCCCTCCCTCATTCTCTCTCCAAAACTACCTTCTAACAAACTTGCCTACATGGCAGTCACTCCCCCCTTGCCTAATTTGTTTTTACGAGTATAAGTTTTAATGGGCTTAGTTGGTATGGGCTGTGGAGAGGGTGGATTGTTAGCAATTCCCTCCTCCTCAATGGGCTCCTTGTCCTCAAGGGAAAAAGAAGGGAATTGTCCCTTGATGAAGTCTGTATCCTCCCAAGTAGCTTCCTCCACTGGTTTATCCTTCCAACGAATTAGCCATTGCTGGACCTTTCTACCTTTAGACTTGCTGTAACGTGAAGCCAGGACTGCTTCGGGTTCAGCCTTTTTAGAAACATCCACCTCCAACTCTTGGGGGAAGATCTTGCTCAATAGGATGATCACCTATGGCCCTTTTCAGCTGAGAAATATGGAAAATTGAATGTACCTTGGGCGTAGGTGGAAGCTGCAGTTTATAAGCGACCTACCCTACCTTTCCCATGACCTTAAAAGGGCCATAATATCTTGCAGACAGCTTAGGACAAATTCTCCTTGCCATTGTGAGCTATCTATGTGGCCTGAGCTTAACGTAGACCAAGTCTCCTACCTGGTACTGGACCTCCTTCCTATGAGCATCAGCGAATTTCTTCATTGATGATTAAGCACAAAGTAGATTGTGCTTAAGTTGGCATGAAGCCCCATCTCTATCAACCAAGGCTGCTACCACTGACTCCACTTATGTCTCTCCTTGTAAGAAGTGCAAAATAGATGGTGGTAAGCGGTTGTAAACAACTTCAAAAGGAATCTTTCCGATAGATACATGAAAGTTAGTATTATACCAATACTCTGCCCAAAATAAACAAAGAGACTAGTGCTTAGGTTGTTCAAAGGCAAAGCAACGAAGGTAGGTTTCCAAGCACCTATTAACCACTTCCGTCTGACCATCCGTTTGAGGGTGATAATAAAGGATTGAATCCATAAGGATATGTTATGTTGTCATATACCCATTAGGATAAGGATTTGTTAGGATTTGTTTCTGTTTTATTTTAAATTTCCTAGGTAGGAAGGTTTTCTTATCCAGCAAAAAAAGAAAATAAGTTAGCTTTAGAAAAGGATTTCAATCAATCCTTTTCACATCAGAATTAGGACTTTCATTTACCATCACACGTTAGGGATATAAAAGGGACGGTTAACATATGTTTTAGGCAGCCCGAAACATTATTATTCTAATAAAGATTCTGCTGGAAATTCTCCTGAGAGAGTGTCTTCTCTTGTTGCTTAAATCCTAAGTTTTATGCTTGGATTTGGTTCTGAGATTAACCTAAAACCTCTACCTAATTACTTCCGTTGTGTCAGTTGGTATCAGAGCATTAAAATCCAGTTTTTTCTGGAGTTCTTTCCTGGTGCCTTTCTAGTTTGGTTTCTGCTCCAGCTCTACTAACCCAGAAAATTTTTCCAGTTTTGTTTCTGGTCCAACCCATCTTCCATCCCTACTAACCCAAAAAAATTTTCCAGTTTTGTTTCTGCTCTAGCCCATCTTCCAGCCCTACCAACTCAGAAAATTTGTTTCTGCTCCAGCCCATCTTCTAGCCCTACCTACTCAGAAAATTTTCCTGGATTTCTTCCTTGCCTTTCCTTAGTTTTGTGTCTGTTTCACACCCTTCAGCCCATCTTCCAACCCTACCTTTCCTTAGTTTTGTTTCTATTTCACACCCTTCAACCCATCTTCTAGCCCTACCAACCTAAAAAATTCACCCCAAACCCAGAAAATTCATCCAAAACCTAGAAAAGTCGAACCAAACGTTTCAGTCTTGACCAACCAATACACATGGCTGATCAGGGATATAACCAGAAATTTGACGAAATTTTGGAGGCTATTAATGGATTAGCGACTTGTATGGATCAACTTCTAACCATTATGGGCCTTAATCAAGCCAACAATGGAGGAATACCACTTACGGGAGCTCAAGGTAGAGATTTACCTCAACTCCAACCTATTGGCAGACTTGATCTTCCAAGGAATGCAGAAAATAGGAGAGCTCACAGGCAGAATCAGTTGCCTCTTATGGAAGATAGTTCGGATGAAGAAATTCTAAACCAAGACCAACCAAGAAGAGGCCAA
>JAOQMP010000007.1:204209-252948 GCA_027563575.1 Erythroxylum pedicellare
TTCCTAAAATCTCGTTACAAAATGAATAACGCAATCAGTTATCTCCAGTTACACAAACAAACATAACTACAGTCAACATTATGAACAACAACGGAGTAGGAAATAGGGTAGGAGTAATCACAGGAGTAGTTGAGATCAAATCCAAAATATTGGTCCTTGGAAAACACGAACTTTTGCATGGAAGAACCAACTGAGCCATTCAGACCTAAAATCTCCCTAAACAAACTACTACGATTAATCAATCACGAAAACAAACTATCACAAACCCGCCAATTGGGTCAAAAGTTTGTCCCTAAAAAACTTAGCCCTAAATGCCTGAAATAATCCCCAAATTGATAAACCCCAAAACCCAAAACCCAAAACGAAGGTTGTGATTGGCAATAAATAAGTAAGTGGAATCAACAACACAGACAACACACCCACATTCATAAGAATCCAATTACCCCTAAAGAAAGAGCACGAAAATCAAATCTATTAGAAAGGAGAAGATCGGGAAGAGGATATAGGCACCTGAATCTGCACTGAAGTATCGAGTGAAGACAGAAACAGACGAAGACCGCGAAACGAAGTGTTGAGATCTCCTCCACATCGTAACCATTAGTTTTTGAGTGTGTGTGTTCTTTCAGGTCACACCATGTTTCGTCCCTTAGTTTTTGCAGTTTTGTCTCGCTTTTGTTGTAACAGACTCGGGGCTTTTGTTCTCTTTGGTGCTTTTCTGTTGAGAATGAGAGAAATGAAGAAATGACAGTGAAGAAGAAGAAACATCAGAGAAGAAAGATGAACTTTTAATATTAAGTAAACAAAAGCCCAAAAATAACCGCGAAGTTTTACTCAACAAAACATCGCGGTTTCTATTTTGTGACATTTTAATAAAAAATGTCGTAAAAAGTGTTACAAATCTGCAATGTTTTTATAAAACGTCATGAAAAATTCAAAATTTGAAAAATCTTTACAATCCGTGACATTTTGTCAATAAAACATCGCGGATTGTATTAATTTCTTGAAGTGATTGTTCTATTCTATTTTCTCATTAGTTGAAATGTTTAGTACGGGCGATTCATCAAAGACCGTCATGTATAGTGCATCTGAAAAATCGTTCACTATATCTTAAGCAAATTTAGTTAAAGCAAAGAAGTTGTTGGACGAGGGTGTCAATTCATTAGACCCTGAAATAGTTAATTTAATTATATGTAAGCAATAGTTCTGGGCAACTAGTGACCAATGTATTGTCAAATGTAATGGGATCGGTTCAACCATGTAAATATCAATTTCTTATAAGCACTGATCTTATTTGCTACCATCATTAGCTAGTCAATCAGCAGCATATATAGACACGCAATGAGGTGAAGTGCAAAGGAGCATAAGCAAATTTGGCATTGAGGGGATTAAACTATGACAGTCTGTGGGCTGCAACTGGTGCTTATATAACATAAGCTTCCCGTGGTCGAAGCTAACCCATTCCATCTTATTATACTTAGCTTTTCCGTTTGCTATCAACCAAACTATTGCTTATGTTAATTAATTCAGTCAAGTAGTGGTTATAATAAGTACAACTTACAATCAAGTGCTTAAATACACATCGCATATATAAGCACCTTATGTTTGGGGATGAGGCATTAGCTAGTTAGCTGCATGGACTTTGCAATAACTAAGATAAAGTGCAGAAGAGCATATCAAATTTGGCATTGTGGAGATTAAACTAAAACAGTATGTGGTCTTCTACTCTTCATCCCTATTTTAGATTAATTATTGTGGTGTGAGTGTCATTGTAACTACCCCTTGTTTTTTTTTGTCATTAGTGCTAATTTGATATTATATATATATATACGCTCCAAAATAGTGTTTCGGCAGGTGGAAGGTGGAATGTTTCAAGGCCACAAAGTTCAAAGCTTGTGGGGAACCCCACCTTTGAATAGCCGATCATTCAATCCATCCCTTTTTCTTTTCCCTCTCAAGTGAGTTGGCTACTGCAAAAACGTAGTGTCCAACGTAGGCAAAGGGTTATAGATAAATTATAAATCGCCGTCTTTAGGATATCATTATTTTTACTAGTGCATGGTCCTCAGCCTGCACAGATGCGAAACAACCGAGATAGATAAATTAAAAAAGTGAATATTTTATATAACAAGCCGAGCCGTATGTGAATTTTTGGACATAAATAAGGATATAGTGTATCTGTTTAAAAATAATTTAAATTTTTTTTGTAAAGTTTTAAAATTTTGTAATGAAGCTTAGCTTAGTGAAAATTTTAAAGTTAGATATTCGAGGAAATAAATCACAGAAAAATAAATAATAAAAATATTACATGTTGTCATTATTAATTATATAAATATACTAAATTACAAATTAATATTTAGGATATATAATATTATATAGAATCATTAATATAAATTTCTGGATTATTTTATTGTTACAATTGGAGCCTAAGTGAATTTGGATAGCGGACCATCAAATATCAACTACTCAAGCTTCACTTCACTATCGAATTAACTTGTTCAAATTACATAATTTAATAAACATACTGTAGGTTTCTCTAATTTATTTAGAAATGTACATAGATCCAGTTTTATAAAATTATGCTCAGATTTTGTCTATATCCTCTCATTTCTAAATAGTACTAAAAATTATAATAAAATAGCTACATTTCTCCTATTTTATATGCTACAAATATCTGTAACTATATATATATATGTCTAATATCTACTTTTTAAGGATCAAAGTCAACATTTTCCTTAAGAAAATTAAAAGTTAATATTATACGAAGTTTGTTTTGTGATTTAGGTTAATGAAATTGCGTGCAATTAAAGCATATTAGGGAGAATTTAATAGTAAATCTTATTTAAAATTTTTGTTCCATTCAAGTTATAATATTAAAACTAAAATGACTTTGTTATGACGTCGTGTTTCCGCCTTACTTTCCAATCTAACAATACAACTATAAATATTGGAACAATAAGTCAGGAATTTGGTATATATATATGGCTAAATTAGATTGTTGTGCTACTTTTTGCTAATTCAGATGAAAGATGTTCGTGTCAGCATCACAAATGGTGGTGGTAGACATTACTCATTAGGTTAGCCACCCGTTGAGCTTTCGACATTGACATATTCACGCTATGAACATGGGTCAGGAGGCGAGTTAAGCCGTCATGTGATGCTGAGTTGGGTGGCTTCAATTGAGACAATTACCAAAATGTGAGTGCAGGAGTGCACTCCACAGGTAGCCAAAATTTTAAGAAGAGATTTTCTAATTATCGGTGGCACGTGGACATTACCTGGCGCACGTGTGGGTAAATCTATAAAAAAAAGCAAGAAAAAACAGTCAACCGATAACACTCTCTTTTTTTATATATAATTTAAATTTATTCCAAGTCTATATATATACATATGTCTGCCATCTCTTTCTCATGTGTAAACGCTCTAAACCACCATTTACCACAAGCAACCAATCTCTATCTGTCCAACAAAAATCCCAAAAACCACCAAAAGCGATAAACTTCTTCTTCTTCCTTCCTCCTCAATATCCTCGTGATCCACCTGCAGTAATGTTGTCTGTTTGTTGTTGTGTTTTTTTAATCGTGACATGATTAATAATAGAGAGAAGTTTCTGGTTATTATAGTTTATTAAATCCACACGTAGATGATAGCCAGTAGTAGTACAAAAAGACGACAGATAGAGAGATAGAGAGAGAGAAAGAGAGGGCAACGAACAGACAATTGAATGGCATTGAAGATGAAGGAGAAGGAGAAAGAAGAGTCGTCGAGGACGGAAACATCTTTGGAAGAGGAGGATGAATATGAAATGTTCGAGGACGTGAGAGAAAGGCTAAAATCGTCGCAGGAGAGTAGGTTGGATCTGTTGGAGAGACAATTCCAAACAGTGTTTGGTTCTGCGTTGAGGAATTTGAACGTAATCAATGGTATTCGTAACGCCTCGAAAGGGCTGTTCATTCACCCTGAGAATAACAGGTAAAAATATTTTTCCTCTTTTCTTTTTCAAAATTTTAAGCTAAATTCACGCGTCACCTAACTCCAAATTAAGGGACCCATTTTCTGTTACTTTTATAGAAGACCAACCCTATGCCATCCCACCATAGCCACAATTCCTAGCAAAATTTATGATTAGATACTGATATAACAGGGATAAATGTAACAGACAATCTTCACTAAGTGGCGGCTCTACTAAATAGTAGGTGGGTTGGGTGGTCCCAATTACTAGGAAGAGACTCAGACTGTCACTGCCTTATTGGTTTTTGTTCTTTTTTTTCTTCTATTTTTGTCTGATATTTGACTACCGAGTTTTATATTAAGATCTTTCTTTAATCTGGAACGACTGGCTTCATTATTTCACAATCATAACATAAATTCGCTTTCCATACAACATCTTTGCTCATGTTATTTCCAGTGTGAGGATGTATGATAATGATGCAGATATATTTTTTTTTCGAAACATTTAATGCAATGATATGGACTTTTGTTCTTTTCCTTCGAATTTTTGTTCTTTTCTTTCGAAACATTAGTTTAGTCAACTTGTTCTATACTTGTGTTGCCAGATGATTTCTGGCCGGTGGTTCATGGTTATTGAGTATAAGCAAGGACTCGGGATTTGAAACGTCGGAAATCTTGTGTTAATGATATAATTGACACCTGTAGTCTAGCTGGTAAGTTTATTTTCCTGGTGCCGTGTTTGAATAGTGGGGAGGTTAGGATGCGGCATTACAATGATTTAAGTCATAGCGTGGGGCAGAAACAACGGGACTCAAGATTACTTGTTCACGTACTCTGTCACAGAAGGGGTTGTCAGATCTCATGTATTGCAGCAGTCAGCAGACCACAGGATCAGACCCGATTTTCTTTTTTGTCTTCTTCTAAATAAGTTATATGATACAAATCTAAAATTAAGATTTTTTAATTAACATAGGAAATTATGTTGTAACTTAGAAATTAATCTATGAAAGTTATCAATTAAATTTATTATATTCAAAAGTGCCCTATAGAATTAAAAAATAAGTTATTTGTTAAATTTGGAATAAACTTATTTTAATTAATTAATTTTAATTTTATTGAAGTAGTTCAAAATCAAATATCCATATTTCATCCTAAAATTATTAATTCGAATCTTTATTTCAAATCTCATTTTTTAATTTTGAACTCCATGCTTGGGTTGCAGTAATATGGAACACTCTAACTTGGAACACGAAGAATATAAACAATTTCGACTAACTAGATTTGAGATTTGTCAATAGCTTTATTTATAGATTGAATTTTTTTTAGAAGAAATCGAATTCATATTTATTTATAATAACTTGTAAACAATAGCTTAGTTTCATCATATTAGTAGTAATCTTTTATTTGATAACATGCATTGACATTTTCATGTTTTTGTCACCCTCTTGTAATTAAAAAAAACATAAGATGAACTTAAAATTTGACCATTTCTACTTAAAACTCACGAAATTTTGATCAGGATGTTGATTGAGATTCTAATACATACATATATCAGATTTTAACAGAATTATAATGATGCCGTATATATCAGACTTCTAAAAAGTCATATAGGTGTGCATGACGTTGACTTTTCATTGAATGAGAGAACTGGTCCATTGGTACTTTAATAATCGGAACGAAGCCGCCAAGTCATCTTTCTCCTTGTAATCTTGTGCATTATCAACTCATATCTCAATCAAATCCAGAGTTTTTTTTTCAAGTGATTATTCAAATTAGAAATCGTTGATGTGTACGACTTATGGTTTGTACAAATTTTAAAGGTTCCATGTTTATGAATGATAATGATGCAGGTGGTACAGGGCGTGGACAAAGTTCATTCTGATATGGGCAGTGTACTCTTCATTCTTTACGCCAATGGAGTTTGGTTTCTTCAGAGGATTGCCGGAGAAACTATTCATATTGGACATTGTTGGACAGATTGCTTTCCTCATCGACATTATTTTACATTTCTTTGTTGCCTTCAGGGACAGTCAGACCTATCGAATGGTCTATAAACGCACTCCAATTGCTCTTCGGTTGGTTACTTGTCTTAATTTTTCTTGACGTTTTATTTAATAAACAAGATCTTTCTCCACTGGGCATGATTTTTAATCATGGAGCTATCATAAAGTTGTGTTATTTATTTATTTTATTCTACAGGTACTTGAAGTCCCATTTTATCATTGATGCACTTGGTTGCATGCCTTGGGATCTCATCTACCGGGTATTTGTTTTGTTTTCATAGCTGGATTTGCAACATCACTGAAGAGCTACTACATTCATTTATAGATATGTTTTTCCTTGATTTGCTCATGTATGTTCACCAGTGACCATTCATGTTTAGATACTCTTCAGAACTATTATCGTGATATAGATGTAGTGGTGGTCTCAATGCATCATACTCAATTTGCTGCTGGTGATATGCATAATCTGGACATATTTTCACTACCAATTTAGTTATGGTTTTCCTTTGTTAATTGGAATCTGAATTTGTGTTTGACTTGCGCATTAATATTTCCAAGTTAAAACCTTTACTTCTGTTGTTAACTCCCTTTTGTATAAGCTAAGAGCAGGGTTTGTTTTGCGCCACCCCCCTAAATGTTGCTGTTATGTGTTTGTTAGGTCAAAATGTAAACGCTCCAATGCTGTTGACTATACCTTTCTCTGTAATCATTTAAAGAATATTGTGTTTTACAGGCATGTGGACGCAAAGAAGAATTGAGATATCTTCTCTGGATAAGGCTCAGTCGGGTCAGGAAAGTCACTGCTTTTTTCCAAAAGATGGAGAAGGATATACGGATCAATTACTTGTTTACCAGGATTGTGAAACTCATTGTAGTAGAACTCTATTGCACGCACACAGCCGCCTGCATCTTTTATTACTTGGCTACCACTTATCCAGAGTCTCATGAGGGTTATACGTGGATTGGAAGTTTAAAGATGGGAGATTACACTTATTCGCATTTCAGAGAGATTGATCTCTGGAAGCGGTACACAACATCTTTATATTTTGCTATCGTCACTATGGCTACTGTCGGTAAGCTGCTTATTTAGCAAGTTAAGATTTGCATGGCTAAATTATTTAACAAACTTAATGAAACAGCAAGGAGCGTTATGGCAATCATCTCATGATCACTGGCTTGAGAACATGATAAAATTATTTGAAGTAACCTATCTATAGCTTTCTAACTTTTCAGAAGGGCATCATACTTCGTTATGGATGTTTCTATGGGCCACAGGAAATCTTGATTTTAAAACTTGTTTAAAATGTTGAGAATGTTCTGTTCTAGAATGAGCATCTCTATTTTACACTGCCCTTCTTTAAAGTTTTGGTGAAGTTTAACTGATGATAGAATCAATGATAACATAGACTTTCTGGGTTTAGGTTACAAATAAAAATGGATATTGACTGGGACAAATTCCGGCCTGATAAAATTCCATATCATCACTTGCACAAAAATTGCTGGTTATGTTTTGCAGTGCCTTTGGTGCTAAGATATAATGGTTGAGCATAGAGGGCTAGAAAGGGCAGAATTTCATGTGTTTTCTTAGCCATTATGTCGTTTAATTTGTTCTGATTTTATTGAAGAAAGAAGGGAAGCATCAACCAGTATTATGGCTCTGATATTCTTTTCTTAAGTAGCCTATTAGTTGTGGGTTATGATCAATTGTTGCATTTCTAATAGCTAAAAATGGTGTCAATCTCACTTGACGATGCTAGTGTAGGATTTGCGTTGCTATTTCTTTTGGCAGTTCTGAGATATAATCCTGCAAACTAGCCTAATGTGAAATGGTAGCTCTAATAAGCCATATAATATGCTTCCTAACAACATTTTGCATTATTAGGATCACCTTTCTGGGGCATGATGTTTTTCATTTTGATACTGTGGTCTGTTTGGAAGTAGTTTTTCACTGGTTGTGGCCTTCTAACATGCAGCAGACATGCTGCTAAGGTGTTCAAGGTGGCAAGTTATTGTTGTACTAATGGTAAGTTCATGAAGGAGAAGATGCTAATCAGATACTAAATTTGACCCAATTGATTCAATGTCCAGTGAGATAGTCATACGAGGCCATCAAATATAAGATTTCGTTGTAGTGTTGGGTCAAGACCTAAGTACTATGCTGCCTTGAAAATCTTAGATTAAATCCTTGTTATGTTTTCCTTAAAGAGTGTCAAATGAGTTGGTCAGTCTATTTTTTTTTTTTCTAATTACTTTGGAATGCAACTTCCTTTTTTGTAGTTAGCTTAGCAGTCAGTTTAAGCTTTTATAGACCAGAGGAGTTGGTTTCATTCTGTATGTTGGCATTAGTACTGATTGATAGTGAGATCCTTCGCCCTCGTACTCTTTGTTCTTTGTTTCTGCCCTTCTGGTCTCTCTGTTTTCCCCTCAATTTCAAATTGTATCATGCAGATTCCTTTTCTCAATTTGATGTTCTCTTAGGTTGCAAGTGTTTTCTATAGCTTTGGCATTCCATTTCCCTTGCCACTTTCATTTAGTTACCTTTTCTTACCATTGTGTTCATAGCCATGGTCAAGCAGTGATACTTTTTCTAGTTCTATTTGTTTTGCAACATTTCCGCATGGGCACAATGAGCGAGAACAAAGATTTGAAAAGAATATAAGAAAGACATTTTAGTTCATTGGTATTAGGCCAAGAATACGGTTTATGTTGAATATAATATGTTTCTGGTGTTATTTCTAAGAGTGTTATGCTAAATTCATTTTTTTATGATGAAGTTATGTTTGATATTCTTTTGTCACTCCACTTTTCTATGCTTCAATATCGTTGACTTTGTTAAAGAACAAACTGTTTATTGTTGTTTTCCACATTGATTTCTCAAATATATTTAGCTACTCCACTGTCCTTAGGATTTCTTCTCATCTTCAGGCACCGTTTTTATTTTCTCACAGGCTATGGAGATATACATGCTGTTAACCTGAGGGAAATGATATTTGTGATGATTTATGTGTCCTTTGACATGATTCTTGGCGCGTATTTGATTGGTAACATGACGGCGTTAATTGTAAAAGGATCGAAGACCGAAAAGTTCAGAGATAAGATGACAGATGTCATCAAATATATGAATAGGAACAAACTAGGAAGGGACATACGTAATCAGGTCAAAGGCCACTTGCGCTTACAGTATGAAAGTAGTTACACTGACGCCACTGTTCTTCAAGATATCCCCATCTCTATTCGTGCAAAGGTAAACAATACACTGCAAGATTTCTCTGAGCTTTTTCTTGTTATTTTGCCTTATTAATTGTCCATGTTATCATCAAATGTATCTGCCTCAAAGCCCTTGTTCATGATATCCAGTTTCCATCCGCGCAGAAGCAAAGAATGAACGGAAAGAAATCCATTTTCTTTTCTTATAATTGTTTGTTCTAAATTGATGTCGTCATATGGCTGTGATGCGAATTTGACCTTTTGTGGAAAGATGGAAACAATGGGGCATATTTCAAACTGAGTGGGAACGAGTATCTTAATTACCCCCTCATTGTCTTAAATTCTTGAGTAACATTTTCTATAAATAATGAGTTCCCTGAAATATTTAGATCGTAGCTGATTCTGCTTGCCTGGCCTTCCAAAACTTTAAAAGATGTGTGTCTATTATCTAATTTTATATCGTGCATCTCCAAGAACCTAAGTTTACTTGAAAAAATAGCAACCTTAGATCGATCTTTTTCATTAAAGGACAATCCAACTGAAGCTACCACCTGTGAATACTTTGTGAGAGCTAGTGCTTGCTTCTTCTGGAATTAAACCTTCTTCCATTCTCAAAGGAAAGCAATACGTTTTCATGCCCTCGTAATCTGTTTAATCCTTACCAGCTTCTTTGGGCAGTATAGCTGTCTCCTAGGATCTTCTCCAGTATGCCTTTGAGGGAAGGGCAATAATAATGAGGAATGAATATTTAGAAGTTCTGGTAGATAGATAGTAATATAGCATGCAGCAAGAGCCACATCCTAAAACTTTTCATTTGATGAAACTCCAGGGAACCAGTAAATGGAAGTCAGCGAAATGACGTCTTCCAATTATTTTCAAATTCTGATGAATTGCCTGACTAAATGTCTGAAAGGCAGTCATGAAATTTAACATGTGACAACTCATGCTTTCTAGCAAAACTCTTGCTGCTGAGCAGGTTGTTTGAAGTTTCAGCTAAATCTTTGTGATGTTTTCCCCGATGAAGCTGAAAGTTATATTTATTTTCCTGAAGCGATTTCATAAGTCATTTGTGATTAACTTTCATTTGCAATGCATGTCTTGTGTTCCTTTCTTTGGTTGCATGCATTGTTCCCATGATTTTCATGCTTATCATAAAGGAATGATTTCTTTTGCAGATCTCTCAGAATCTGTACTTGCCATACATTAAAAAAGTCCCGTTGTTTAAGGCATGCTCTTCAGAGTTCGTCAATCAAATTGTAAGTATTCAACAATATACTCTTCATGTTACTTCACAATGATTGTATAGTAACTGAATAACTGAAATTTCTATTTTAGATTTCTGGTGCACAAAGATTATTCAGAATCATTTGATATTCCGTGCCATGTTGCTAGATTGCCTCGTCAAATTGAAGTTAGTAGAAGGCTTTCTTGGCTGGCTTTATGTATGTGTCTCTAGGTTCGTGAGTGTTTGTGTGCGGTTGTGTGTATGTTTGTGTGTGTGAGAGAGAGAGACAGAGAGAGGAAATCAATTCCCTCTTTATGCCTTCTGCTTGTTGCTCAGTTGTCACAGCATTTCATCTATGCCAGGCTCATCTTTATTTTACACTTTGACCTTTCAGGTTATCAGGCTCCATGAGGAATTTTTTCTCCCAGGAGAAGTGATTATGGAGCAGGGACATGTTGTAGACCAAATTTATTTTGTCTGTCATGGCTTATTGGTATGATTTATGGTTCAGTTGGTGAATTACTACAATGCTTATCATGTATTTTCTTGTATTACACAATTACATCATATTCCTTTCAACCTGAATGTATTCTTGTGTAAAGCTTCTCTACATTTAACTCCCATTTTTCTTTGCGTTGGCATTCTAAAATTTTGGAATTCAAAGTTTTGAGTTTATATTGTTATTTAGATGCACCAAATACATTGTACATGTTTGCCGGCGGATGATTTGAATATTAAATTAGTTCCATCTTTAGTAAATGCAGGCATGCACTTGGAAAATGCATTGATATACTTAAATTTGCAGCACTGTGCATTGATGTTACAGTTTTGTGCCAAATTTTGTTAGCATTTTTTTGCTCTGTTTCAGGAAGCAGTTGGATCTGTGGAAGATGGAGAAGAAGAGACTGTCTCTCTTTTGCATCCTAACAGCTCCTTTGGAGAAATTTCTGTCCTATGCAACATTCCTCAGCCTTATGCAGTTCAAGTTCGTGAACTAAGCAGGCTTCTGCGGCTTGATAAACAATCTTTTTCTAATGTACTTGACATATACTTTTATGATGGGCGTAAAATCTTGAACAACCTTTTAGAGGTAATTTAAGCCATTCTGATATCCAAGTCTTGCCAACTTAATTTCTAGTATATTCTTCTTTATTTTTACCTCGTAAATGCAGAATTACATATCAGGAAATTTATGTGGTTAGTCAACAAATGTATTAATGATTAAAATCATTAAATAAAGGGTTCGTTTATATTTGAAACAAGTTATCCAAGATAGAAACTTTTGCAGGGAAAAGAAATATTTCTTCGAGATAAGCAACTGGAATCAGATATCACATTTCATATTGGTAAGCAAGAAGGTGAACTGGCTTTGAAGGTGAATAATGCGGCTTATAACGGAGACCTTTATCAGTTGAAAGGTTATGTTAGAGCCGGAGCTGATCCCAACAGAACGGATTATGATGGGAGATCACCACTGGTAAGGTCTATGTGGTTTAGTTTTATACATTTTTCCTCCTGTACCTGTTTCTCTACAAGATGAACAATACATTCTAAAGTTCCTAAAGAGGAAAACATAACATGTATGTTATCTTAACATGCGTGGAGCTCCAATAGTAACCAGATGATAACGGAGCTTCTAGGGAATAACTCCACGGGGCCTCTTTCCTTGAATTTATTAAGCCTTCTTTCTTTCCAACGGAAAGGTATTATCTCTTGAATGAATGGAATGATGTTAATTTGCCATATACGTTTATTTCTTCCCTTCCAGATGAAATACAGCTATAGAAATCCATCAGCTTGCTTTAGCATCTCTTGAGCCATTTCTGTTTTCTCTAAGAAGGAAATAAAGAATGATTAGAACGAAATAAGGCGCTCAGCTCCTTTAGTTTCGCGGGATTAAAAACTGCTCTAATTTGTAAGCCATGCTAAGATGAGTGCTGGCTTGAGGCTGAGTGATGGGCTCAAAATAATGCAGAGAGTTCTCCGAGACGGAAGAAATTCATTTTTTGGTTCTCCATTGACTACTGTCAGTCAAGAAAGAGATGTGGCATTTATTAACCTAAACATGTCATACTTTTGGTTCTCCATTGACTACTGTCAGTCAAGAAAGAGATGTGGCATTTATTAGCCTAAACATGTCATACTTGAATGGCTCTAACAGCTGCAACATTTGGTCCTTAACTTGTCTGACTTCATTGCACCTAGAAAATGGGACAGCTGCAAACAATCCGCTCTCAATCGTCTATGATTAAAGAATGCCCGAAAGGAATTGCTGTTACCAATTGAAAGAATTTCCTGTTTTCTTTTTGACCTATCATTTGAATAATAGAACTAAGCCACTAGTGCACGTTCGACCGTCACACTACTCGGAATGTTGGTCAAACATGGATATTACATTTTTGTTTAGGTTAAATCTGTAGAATCGCTCCTATGATCTAGGGCTAATGTGCATCTTGACTTGGGGCATGCAGAAAGGCATTCTCCCCCCTTCTCTGCTTCATTCCCTTTTTCTTAGGTCTATGTTTCTTAATAGGAATGGGAGAGATGCTTTGAATGACAATGATCAAAACCCAACTACTAAACTTGACTTTTACGTCTCTGATATTTTGGCGTATTGCTGGTAAAGGGCCGTTTGTAGTTGGACATGCTATTCGCAATATGTCAACTCGTGGAAGCAATATTTGTACTTTGCTCATACTTTCTGCCAATCTTTGTTAAATTAGAAAGAGTAAGAATCACTGCTGTATCTGATGAAGGTTTTTTCATTGATCAGCATCTAGCTGCATCCAGAGGTTACGAAGACGTTATACTTTTCCTTCTCCAGGAGCAAGTTGACATTAATATCAAAGGTAATCTCTTTCTAATAATTTTCTTTCCTGAAGCAGTGATTAAAATTATTAATCATTTGCATCATGATGATACTATTGTAGATCAATTTGGAAACACGCCATTACTCGAAGCGATCAAGAATGGACATGATCGAGTTGCATCTTTACTTGTTAAAGAAGGAGCATCCTTGAATATAGATAATGCTGGAAATTTGCTATGTACCGCTGTTGCTAAGGGAGATTCAGATTTTGTCAAAAGACTTTTGACAAATGGCATTGATCCAAATGCAAAGGACTACGATCACCGTACTCCACTTCATATAGCTGCCTCAGAAGGATTGCACATGATGGCAAAGTCGTTATTAGAAGCTGGAGCTAGTGTTTTCTCCAAAGACAGGTAAGCAACAATAATAATTTTGTCCGTTTTGACTGGACTCGGAGAATCATGCCTGCATTAAGCAACAATTCTCCTGGTATATTAATGGAGTAATTTTCAGGCATACCAAGATATGGTGGAATGAGTTTGGCTAAGAGCTAGCTTATCCTCAGCTTAGGTGAATGCACGCTTAGTCATTAAGCCTAATTAGAAAGAATTGGATTAGGATGTTTAACTTTGTATTATGTTAATGCTCTTCAGAAATTTTCCTGCAAAGAAACTGATGCTTGCCTAACTTTACTCTGTAGATGGGGAAACACTCCACTTGATGATGGTCGAATATGCGGTAACAAGAAATTGATGAGGCTGCTTGAAGATGCCAAATTGACTCAGTTATCTGAATTGCCTCAAGTCTCTCAAGAGTTGAGAGGTATCGTCAAGATTCATCAACTTACCCTTTTTCTACCAGGAATTACAACTTTTCAATGCATATGGAGTGTGGATTAGTATTTGTAGTTATCTAAAACCTGAGAAAGTTTTGTGGAGAACTTTAAACAACTGTTATGTTATTAATCCTTTGAGCTTACATAAAAGGATTAATGTAACTGGAACATATTCTATATTATTAACTGGAACATTTGTTGCCAGTTACAGAAAAGAACCGTAGAAGAAAATGCACCGTCTTTCCCTTTCATCCAAGGGCCACAGAAGAACATAGAAGGACCGGAATAGTGTTGTGGGTGCCTCCTACCATGGAAGAACTTGTAGAAGCAGCAAAAGAGAAGCTAGAATTGCCAGGTTATTCCTGTATCCTGTCAGAAGATGCAGGTAAAATTCTTGATATAGAGATGATCGACGATAATCAGAAGCTGTATTTAGTGAGCGACTGATTCTGAAACACGCTAGTACTAGTTGCATACTTTCACTCTCTTGTTGTACAGTTCTGTATCATATTTTGTAGCTCTGGAACTGGAAGCATTTCCATAGAGCGACGTAATTATTAGCTTGGTTCTTATATGCATGGGGAAATTTCGAGTGGGTCCTTAATTTTGATTTGCAGAAGAGTGTAGTATCTTATTACGGTCTTCTGTTTGAGATCGAATCTATGACGGAGTTTAAGATTAAGGTGAGTCTGCGTTTTGGAAATTAGACAAGAATTGTTATAGAAAACCCATGAATCTCAAAACAGATAAATAATTGCTCCCTTCCCCTTCCTCAGATTGTACTTAATATTGCAGTTATATGTTACGATTCTAACGGAGACAATTTCACCAATAGTAAGTTGTCCCCATGTTCCGTTGGGACTTGTTGAACGAGCCATTTGTTAAGAAGAGCACGGACCAAGAATGTGATTATTGATTGGTATGGATGATGAAGTAAAATCATTGTCATCTCTCTGGCCAATTCGTCTGGATTGGATGGTTTTGTTGTTTTCATATTATAGTTCTGTTTTAGGGTTTCAAATAGAGTTTCAACATACGTAGAGGAAAGGACTTCACTAGGAGCTAAGCATTAACCAGGATTGATTTGTATCACATCTCAATATTATATCACAATCATTCTCTGACGATTAAACTAGTGCACATTTGGTCCTAATTTATATCCATCAGATGACAATCCTATAGATTTTTCCTTTTTCATAATCACAAATTCACAATGAAACACATTAATACACAATCTAAATATCAATTATGTAATTTCACAAAACATGCACTCGATCACATGAGGACTTTCATAATGTATACAGTATGTCATAAGCACCCAAACTTGTATGTATATACTTATATATTGTAATAATATTTGCATAGGCATCACGATAACAACTAGACAAATTAAATATGTATATCCTTATAGGTGCTTATATATATATATAAAATCTTATCCACATACCTAAGGATAGGCCGTCTATCATGGCTTAACACATGGTCATTCATATCAGTATAGAATCATATTCAATAGCTAGTGTAGATTCAATATCTGTAGATATATAAATATGAACTTACCTGATTAATGTACTTGTCTGTCTAAACCTTGCGATGTGGCTCTCCCTCCTAATGTATCTCTATTTTGGTTAATTGATAGTGATACAAATGGTGACTAACAATAAGACCATAAGGACTTTGCTCTTAATGTTGGGAGGAGTCCAGTAGTGGTGGTAGTAGTCTGTAACACTCACCAGAGGTAGCGGATCAAAGATTTGAATTTTCTTCTCAATTTTTGTAATGATTTCATAATGGGCTCGAAGAGATAAGTTGATTGATATATATAATAATTTTTCCACCCCCATCATTTCCATTTTTCATTTTCACCCCTAAATGTTTCTAGGCAAAACCATCCTCTTCCTATATAAGGGAGGGTATTACAATCTCTCCTCCTTACTACAAAAAATTCCTCGAATTTTCCAACAATGTTCTATTGAGGATGGATATAACTCTCGCATCTCTCGCACTGTCTCCTATTATCTCCTAGACATTACTTTTTCATCACATTACCTTAACCATGGCAATTTACTTTGACTAGTTCATTTGAGAATCTAAAATGGCTATTGGCTCCTCTTTGTATGTCAAGTTCTCGTTCACCTCTAAACTCTATAGCTGGAGTACATGAGAAGGATCAGAAACATACTTGCGAACCATAGAAATGTGAAATGTTAAGTGGACTTGCGACATATCCAAAGATAACACCAATCAAATGTCACGTTTCCAACTCTCTGTTATCTTGTAAAGTATAATATATCTTAGAGAAAGTTTCCTTTCTTTCCAAGCCTCATCACACCCTCCATCAGAGTTACCTTTAGAAATACAAAATCCCTAACTTAAAATTTCACCTCACTCTTCTACCTGTTGAACGATATCTCTAGTCTCTACTTGATCAATGAAATGCTCTTTAATGTGATCTTAATTAGTTATGGGCCCTCTAATTGCGTCTTACCTACCTAAAACACATCGATCCTATCGATCTTAAAATCTATGTGACGTCCTTCTAGAACTTTATACATAATTTTTTAAATCTTAAGGTCTTAGCCTTGGGTAACCTAGATCTTATCTAATAATACTGACCACACTTGGATGCTTACTAATAGTACTCTTAAATATGAAATCTGAAACTGCGTGCCTTGATTTATCAAACCATGTATCTCTTTGGTTAAAGCTCTCTTTTTAACTATAGTATATGCCAAACTACATCTCATTATATAGATAATGTCTGCAAATATTTAAGGCAAAGGTCACTGATACCATCTCTAAATCATGATTAGGGTAATTTTGTTTATGTTTTTTTCCAATTGCTTAAAAATATAAACAATACAAGAAAAATGGAGTTTAGCGACAAAAATTACCAATAGAATTTGTACACATTTCGTCAGTAAGCTTATTTAATGACGGAATTTACTGACATAAAAAGACATAGGAGATACGGCCGTAGGTAAATTTACTGACAGAAATTTTTATACCTTCGATAAATTTACCGACAGAAATTTTGTTCGGTCGGTAAATTTAATGAAGGAAAAGATTTTTCTGTCAGAAAATTACCAATAGATTTGGTTATTCCGTCAGTAATTACCTATGGAAAAAAATTTCCGTCGGTAAATCCAATATATTTTACCGATGAACTTTTTTCCGTCGGTAAATTTGATAAAAATTGTTTTTTAAAATTTACCTACAAATTGTTCAGTTTCTCTGGAAGTTACCATGGAGAAAACTTTGCTAAATCTCTTCATACCAATCGCAATACTTATTATATTCTAGTTCTTGTGGAAAGTTAAGAAAATAAAGAAGGATGTGGCTCCACTGCCACATCCAGGTCCTCAAGGATTACCATTAGTTGGATACCTTCTGTTTCTTGGCCAAGATATTCATTGAGATTTCACAGAATTGGCTAGTGTCTATGGACCCATCTATAAGCTTTGCCTCGGTAATAAACTGTGTCTCCTGGTTAGCTCCCCGACTTGGTCAGAGAAGTTGTTCGAGACCAAGATAAAATCTTTGCTAACCGCAACCCACCTCTCATTGCTAGAATCAACTTTTTGAGTGTAAATGACGTAGCTTGGAGTCCCTATGGTTCTAAATGGAGAAAGATGCGAAAGGTCTTTGTTCGCAAAATTTTAAGTAACAAAATCATTTTTTCAAAGAACAGAGATTTCATCAAATACCTTACATGCATCATAAATTTATCCCAACATCATAACTAAAATCATGTCTTGTCCCTTCTATCACTAACATTTATACTTTAAAGTTGTTTTCCAATCACAAAATATACAAATAAATGAAAGTAATCATATACCCAAATTAATTTTCATCCAATATACGAAAAAACACAATATGGTAATTTCAAAAAACCTCCATCGAAGGACACGATGACAATGGCTGAAGAAGACAACGTCTACGAGCAGAAAAGGAGTCCACAACAGAGAAATCGGAGACAAGAAAGCCAAAGAAGAGACGCAGGAAGAAGGAAGAAGAAGACGCAGGTGGGGGAGATGTCGGGTGAGTTTAAATTTAAAAAGAATTTACCGATGGAATTTACTGTCAGAAATTTTCATAAGTAAACTAAAAAATTTTTATTTTGCCAATAATTCTCGCAATCTTATACCGTCGTTAAAGTCCATTACAAAATTTATCGGGATGATTTCTCTCCATATTTAGTAATGGACATTAGTATCGTCGCTATACAAATTTTTTTTGTCAATTTTACTGACGGAAATGGATTTTTCGTCTGTAATTTGCAACAATATATTTTCTGTCAGTAATCCATTGCTAATTCTTGCTTTTCTTGTAGTGAAACAATCACCCTACCATTTTAGATCAACATATAACTTAGAACAAATCTCGAAGCATCATAATACAATTGAAATCCTCCACCTTCATTTGCTAAAGCTAAGACTAGAGCTATAGTTAATGATAAGTGCTTGATTGACTATATACTTATTCCTTAATACTTGGGGAATAATGTTATGTTGTGCTTAAGATACTTATTTTGGTTTATATTTTTATTTTAGGTATAAGTTAGAGGAACAAGAACCAAAATGAGATAAAACATATCCTAGGATTCGTCTTATTGATGTTAAATATTATTTGCTTTTGTGGAACAAGAAGGAAATGAATTAGGGTCAATATGGGACAAAGAATGAAAGAAATGAAGTTATTGTAACTTACACAATCGTGTATGACTCTGCAACTCACTGGAAGCGCGTAGGAGCGCGAAGATGTAGTTTCAGCCTCTCTTACAACCTAGATAACCATGTGTAGACTTATACGACCATGTAAGTGAGCTACACAATCATGTAAGTGGCCGTGTAACTCAGTAAGATCATGTAAACTCACAAATTTGGAGAAAAGTGAGACATATGGTTAGCTAAATGCTCATGTACTTAACTATATGTATAAATGATTTGAACACTTCGAATAGATCATTTATGTATGAACTCATTTCCAGAATCTAAATTGCAATACGTAATCATTGTAACTCTAATTCACTTGTGATAAACTAATGGTTATGTATCATTAGGGATATCATAACATAGATGAAATGACCGGAGCTTATGTGATCGTTGCTTAAATTAACATATTTTCCTATTACATAATACGATTGTCACACTTAGAGAGCTTGTTATAAGTTATCTGATAGCTAGACCTAATTAAAAAGCTTGTTTTAATTAGATACATCCTAAGAAAAGACTGAGGTTAAAAGAGCTTGTTGATAATCTATGGTTAATAGTTTGAAGGAGGGATTTGAGAACAGTTTGACGATTGATTGTTTAATAAAATAAGCAATTTTAATTAAAAATTTTGTATAACTAATTTAGTAGTAAAAACATGTGTTTGAATAAAGTTGTTGTCATTTATTATTTTTATAATGTATTTATATGAGAATTTAATGAATTTATATTCTTTTTCTGAATTGTTAATTGGGTTAAGTATAATGAGCAGGCAGGATATAACCCTTTTTGTTTTGCCTCACAAAATTTAAATTCTATCATATATTCCTTTGTATCTAATTAATGATTTCAAAGAGCTCTTTGCATTAGTAATCGTTAAGTTTTTCTAACAGTTGGTAGTTTACATATTTAACATCTACTATATAAAATAAGATAACAATGCACAAAGGAAACGAACCACTTACATGAAGTTGTTTTATATTAATCGAAGGGTATATTTTTGTTTAATATAAAACAATATTGTTTAGGGATTTTTTTATTTAATGATACTTTATTCTTTTGTGGCATAATTGGTCACATAAATTTTCTTATTAGTTAGTTGAGTCCAATTATAATTTTTTTGGCCTTTGTTAACTTAGACTAGCTTAAGTAGTTATTTAAAATTAATAATTAAATAATAGGGAGTGTTAACAATTTTTAAAATTTAATCAATAAAGTGTTAAAGTTTTCATATATATTTAAAATTATAAATATTTATCTAAATTAGTGTAAAAAGTGTAAAATTAAGACTAAAAAAATTGTATCAAATAACTAGTGTGAGAAGATTTTACTTTGCTCTAATATTCAAGTTATTAGGTACTCCTTACTGCTTCTAACCTTTTCCCCTTTTTCTTCCTTCAATTGTTGTTCCTTTCAAGTGTTCCTAGTTTCATATCTTATTAATTAAGCCTCTTCTCTTAGCTAGTTCTCTTTATTGTTGAATTCCTTTTCACATTGTTAGATTCTCCTAGCTGCTTATATAACCTTTTCCCTTTTTTACTTCCTCTAATTTGTTGTTCCTTTGAAGTGTTCTTAGTTTCATCTCTTGTTAATTAAGCCTCTTTTCTTAGCTAGTTCTCTTTGTTTTTGAGTTCCTCTTATCCTTAGTTAGCTCTTTTTTTTTGTCTTTTCACTCTTAGTCCTTAGTTATAGTTCTTGTCTACTTTTTTCCTTTTGTCTCTCCTTCTTGTCCCCTATCCTTAGGCTTAGGTTCCAGGTTTCCTCATCTAGACTAAGGTTTCCTTTTCTCCCACCTTTTTTTTCCTCTTTTTCTTTAAAAAATATTTTCTTTTAACTTTTCTTTTACTTTATTGGCTATTTACTTTTTTTTAGCACAATGCCTCAAGTTGTCCTTAGTTAACCATACTATCAACTTGGGCCCACAAAGCTTCCTTTGTATTGTCTTAGCCCCTTCTCTAGTCCACCTTTCACCTACTAACCTTATCTCTTCAACCCTTACCCCTTCTAGAACCATATCAACCTTACCTATTTCTTTTAATCTCATAAATTATAATCCATGTCCTTCTTCACTTAAGGACTTTATCACATTTAACCCCTTACACTCTAAGCTCTCCTAATGTCAGGTGTTAACTGACTTGTCTTCCTTTAATAAACTTCATAGTTTCCATTGAATCTTTCAGAAGGAATCACCAAAATGGCTCCTTTGATAAAAGTCCTTATAAAAGGAGTTTCTAAATGGGAATCAACTCTAGTTATTTTTTTTGGGATAAAAGACCAGTTTTCTCTAATTGGGTTTGAAGGAAGTTCTATCAATAAGAATAATCTCTTCCTTTTCAAAATTGACTTTGATTTTAGCGTACAAAGAATATTGGAAGTTGGCCCTTGGCATTGTTGCAACAAGCCTTTCTTTCTTTAGAAATGGAATTATGTGTTCAATTGGAAAAATTGAAGTAAAAATAGGTATTTTTATGAATTAATATATTAGATTGTAAAGTGATTTGAGTTATTTAACAAACTTTATTAGAAAACTAATTCACATAGATAAAGCCGCTTTTAGATGAAACATTTGAATTATGCAAGGATTTATGTAGTAGTTGAAATGCACCATAGCTTGCCATAACTAATACCCTCAATGAGGCTTAAATAATGTTAAGTTATTTTAAGATTATGTAACAATCTCTTATCAATTGAGAGCATATTTATCTCACTAAGCTAAAAGTTGAAACAATGGTTATAATAATGAAAAATGAAGCTATAAATCAATTACAAGATTCATAAGTAGAGCCTAAAATCATTATAATAAGTTTTTCTCAGATTATGAATTAGGAACAAGCAAGCTAATTCTCAACCATCTTCAACTGAGCAAACTAGAAATCCAACTCCTTCCATTAAGCATATTAGTAATCCTACTAGCTCTTCAAATAATCACAAGAAATAACTGGTTCAAGTATTAAGTTTAAGATGGCTTCTAAGAGAAAATCAAAAAATAAAAATAAGAAAAATCCTCTCTTAGAATGTTAGAGGGCTCAATATCCCTAAAAAGCAACAAATATTACATGATTACTCATACATTATAAAAACCCTTTTAATTAAACTCTTAGAAACTAAGTTTAAAGAGGATAACTTTAAAAATTTAGATTTCTTAAAGAAGCATTAGTCAATTATTTCCAATCATCAAGCTCATTACTATAGTAAAATATTAATTGCTTTTGACCTTGAAGTATTAGAGATTCAACACTCTGTAACTAGTAATTAGCTCATATATTTATCGATAAAACTATTGTAAGAGAAATTAATACTCAAGTCATTTTTTAATGCATTCAATCATGCATTTGAAAACAACTCCTTAAGGGATGAGATGAAAGAAATTCATGCTAGTATGAACTCTTCTTAACTAAAACTTAGGGACTTTAACATCATTATTCATCCATTAAAAGAGGTCATTGATCTCAAGATGGAAGGGCAATTCTTTACTAGGATCAATAAGCAAAATGGGAGGTACTTTTTAAGGAAAAAACTTAACAAAGTTCTTGTTAAAGGTTATTGGTTATACATTTTCTCAAAAAAGCGAGACCTTATTCATAAACCTTTATTCTTAGATCAAAGCTCCCATTGAAATACACGACTTAACACTGAAGTAATAGAAAGGAGATCCTTTCCAATTTAATAACTTCTTAGTAAAATATGAAGGGTTTGATAAAGCTGACATAGAAGTCTTAAATCATGAATTTCAGTCGCATATACCTTGCATTTATATGAGGAAACTACTAATGATCAAAGACGAGCTTAAGAAACTAAATCTTAAGTATTATAACAATACGCAATAGGCATTTAAAAGTAAAAGCAAAGTTAACCCAAGTTTAATATACTCTTTATCAAGAACTTACGAATAAAGCAAAATAAGAATAAGAACAAGAACAAGAATTAAGTAGATAACAAATGGAGATGAATTAGTCCTCTTTCTTCTATAAATTAGTTCTCTCAAGAAAAAAGATATCAATAAAATAACTTATCTACAAAGAGGTAATAGACATCTGGATCATTCCCAAACTAAAATCCTTCTTAAAGAAAATAATTATTTATAAATACTCTTGACACCTACTCTAACAATTTCTCTTCTGTACAAACATTTAAATCTTTTATCTTAGAGAAAGTCATAGACACTGAAGCATAACTGTTGCATAAGCCCTTCATCTTTAACCAAATAAAGCCCCTACATTTAATGGCCTTAATGTTTATTTATTTTAAAAGACTTGGATTCATACTAAACACTTAGTAGTATAAATTGTTTTGGAGTTCTTCAATAAAGATAAGATGTTAAAGTAATTCAACAATACTTTTATAAGTCTTATCTCAAATAATTCTAATCCAAGTTCTTTGTTGGAATTCAAAATTATCTCAAGTTATAATATTGTTAACAAAATTATTGCAAAGCTCCTAACATCTAAGCTCAAGGAAGTTTTAGAATATCTTATCAATCCTTCATAGGAATCCTTTATTAAAGGCAGGAAAACTAAAGATAAAATGATGTTGGCTCAGGAGCTTTTTAAGAATTATAAGAAGAAATAGTCCATGAAGAGCTATGCAATCAAGATTGGTTTTCACAAAACCTTTGACTGCATCAACTAAAATTTCATATGAACTTCCTTTAGATCTTTTAGTTTTTTTTTAACCAAAATTCATAAATTGGATGAAGCAACACATTATTTTAGTATCCTATAGAGTCTTACTAAATATGCAAAAGGATTAAGGTAACATGATTTGATAGCTCTATACTTATTTACACCAAGTATTGAAGTTCTAACTAAATGATTGGTAATATTTTAAGCTAGGAAAGAAGGTTTAATTATCGCAACAAATGTAAGAAATAGAGAATTTGTAGTTTGTCATTTGTTGATGACTTGATTTTTCTCTTAAGGGCTAATTCTAGTTTAGTGAGTGCACTAATGAAAGCTATACGTATCTTTAAAGAATATTCTGGTCTTTTAATAAAAAGGATAAAGGTCAATTATTTGTTTCATTAGGAGCTAACCATCTTTTTAGTTGGCTCTCTAACTGTACATGGCTCAAGACCTTGAAAATATCATTCACATATTTGTTCACTCCTATATCATATAAATGGCCAATTGATAGAGAATTTTTACCTTTATTCAGAAGGATATAAAGAAGAATTAATAGCTCGTACAATAAAAGCTCTTCCTTCACAAGTAGAATCTAACTTATTAATTTAGTGCTTAACAACATGCATGTATACTAATCTTTACATCTAGTGTTCCAAAAATCTTGGTCAAAACAATTGAGAATTTATTAAGGTGCTTTTTATCGACAAGAGATATCATAAGAAAATTTATTGCAAAGTGAAATAAAGTGATGTGCGTATTCATAAAGAGGAAAATTAAAGGGTCTAGGAATTATCACTTGAATCTTACTAATAAGGTCTTAATGATTAAGAAAATCTACATAAGCTTGAAAGATGAAGAAACCTTATAAGTCAAGTGGATCTATGCTCAACCTAAAGGAAAAGAAATTCTAGATTATCATAACAAAAATTAATACATCATGGACTATACTTCATATTTTTAAGCTTTGGGAGCAAGTTAGATTGGAATTTAAGCACAAACTTAGTGATGGGTTTACCATATGATTTTGGTGTGATAACTAGAGAAACCTTAGGCTACTTTACATAATTAATAGGTTCTCAACCTTCAAAAATCCAATTCAAGATGATGTAACAGTTAGAGAGATCTTAGAAGACAATCATCGGTGATATAATGGGAGGATACTGTCTGGATTAATGGAGATTGTTTGAAAGAGAAATCCTAACTCATTTAAAAGTACAATCTTAACTCTAATAAAGATTATTCAATTTAATGGTTTAGGCATTCACTGGTAAATTTTGCTAACATATCTTGTAAGTAGGTGTAACAAATCAAAACTCTAAAAGTCTACTAAGTCAAAAGGAGATTATCCAATTGTTGCATCCTCTATAAATAAGATCTTTAATCAATTAATTACTAGTTTTTCATTACAAATTTTCTTTTCTTGTATATGATAGAAGTCTCAATAACTCTGTAATCTTTCTAGTCCAATACTAGATTGGCCTGACACTATTGATTGCATCAATTAAAGCAATATAAGATGCAAAGAATCTAATTTATAAAATAATATTTGATAATGTGGTATATACAATATAGAACAAAAATTTTAAAGAATTTTTTTACAAGTAAGTTGTCACTGAAACAAGAACTCCTTCAAATATTAAAAAGGTTCGATAAACAAAAGAACAACTTGTTATTCACAAAATTCATCTTCAGAGTAGCAACAATTTAGCTACAAGTTGGGTAATTGGGATGTTGAATGGCAACACTAGAAGATCACATATCTGGGAAGATCAACTATATACCTAGTAAGATTGGTTCCTAATTTTTCATTATGATAATTCTTGGAGGATAAACATCTAATTATGAAGCTCAAGCATACTCAGGAACTCATTCTCAACCAAATAAACTGCAATCCCCATATAAGAAGATGATAATTATAATCTCACAAATATAAAAAAAAATAGCCCAACCTAACTTAACCCAACCCATAACTAATAATCTGTATAAAATACAACATTTGGAAATAAAAATTAAGACAACCAACATCAATCACCTTCTTTCTTCATCTTTCTCTTCATTGCTCAGCTAGTAAGTGTGTCAAAAAACACCCCCTTCTCCTCTATGTAACATTTCTTTTATATGTTCCCTCATTGTGCTTGTTTTGTAAAAAATTTGGAGGAAGTTATGGAGGTTAACAATCCAAAAATCCCTTAACACTTAGGTAAATTTCCAGCTACTATTTTGTGACTTTTTTGTGATTTTTGATTATCCTACACCAGTTTATTGTTGGTTTACATGTTGTGGTTGTTTGGGATAATAACTGCAGTTGCATGAAGGGATCAAAATGAAGAACATGTGGCTGAAAAATGATAAAAGAAGAGGAAATAGGAGAAGAGGAGAGGGTGAAGAAGATGACCTTTTTTGAAAATTTAAGTTGCATGTAGGGGTAGAATAGGAAATGCAAAGAGTGAAGGGTAAATATGGAATTTACTTCTAAGAAGGGCAATTTTGGTATTACTTGAAATGGATGAGGGTAAATAGGACTTCTAATTGGTTAAGGGTATTTTAGTAATTATGGTGGTTAGGTTAGTAAGGATATTATTTTTATAATTAAGAGTAAATTAGAAAAGTGAATCATATTAGACTATTAACTGTAATTAGGATTGAAAATTTCCTTAAATTAGTCTAATAAAATTTTGTAATTTTTTAAGGTTCGAAGGTTTGATTAAGGAATAAATTGGATTATAATTTAGTTCAGTCTTAAATTGAATTAAGGATAACCTTAAACTTTACTCTTAAAATAAAGTATTAATAAATTATATTTTGAATTAGTCATTAACGGTTTCACACATGAATTACAAGGTGTTTTGCCTTTATATTTTGTTATGCATATTGAGGTGTATAGATTGTTAATTTGGCAAAAAATGTGTTATTAAATAGATATTGGTTGATAATATGTTGTGAATAATTGGTGAAAATTGAGAATTGATGGCTTGCCTAGGATAGGCGACATCTAATGTTCATAGATTGATAGGTTGATTAAAGATGAACAAGTGGTAGCTAGGTATCCGTTCGTGGAGTAGATACTAAGGCATCCTGAGTCCCGAGTACGTCCTATGTCAATGGATAGGTATCAAAGTGGTACCAGGATATCCTGAGTCTTAGGAATATTTTATGTCGATGGCTAGGTACTGGAGTAATACCGTGTACCAAAGAGAGATTAAAAAATTAAGGTACCTTGTGCCGATATTTATACATTTAATTACATTTCCGTTGGTGACAAATTATAATGAGATGAAATGAGCCAGCAGATCATTGAATGTAAGCCTACTAGTTAGCAGGGCCCAAACAATTCAGTTAATGATGAACTAAAGAATATATGGTAGTTATAAATTAATATTTATGGTAATCATTGTTTGGTAAAATTTTTGAGAAGTTTGTTAATTATTTGGATTGGACTAAGTAATGTTATGTATATTTGTACTATAGGTATGTTTTAATCGATGTACTAAGTTTTATAATTATTTATTCAATTATTTGATTTTAAGGGTACAATCGATTATCCTTATTGAATAGGCAACTTACCCATTTGCCACTATTTTTTTAGTAGATTGAGTGATTACCGATAACCCCATTATACAAGACTGACAAAGTGGAGTTTAAGTGGGCCCAGCAGATTAGTTAAGTAGAGTTATTTGATTGTGTATATTTCTGAATGTGATAGCTTAGGTAGTTATGATTTGTAGAATAATTTTGTATATGATGAACATCTTTCTTTTAGAGCTAATGATGATTTTAGTGATTAATATATGTTTTGGGAACGATTTGGTTAATTGTGGTTTAAGAATTTTTAAGAGCATCACATTGGGTGGTATCAGAGTAGGTTTATGTTTCTAGGGATGTATTGAGTAAAAATAATAATGATATATTGGTGTATTCGAGGAGTAAAGAGGAGCATGAACAATATTTAAGGATTGTGTTACAGATTCTGAAGGAGAGATAACTAACTGTATGTGAAGTTGAATAAGTGTAAGTTTTGGATAGAACAAGTAACTTTCCTTAGACATGTGGTGTCTCGAGAGGGATTAATGCTTGATCCTACTAAAGGTAATTACAGAGTTAGAGCCCTATAGAAATACATCAGAGATAAGGAGTTTTCTAGGACTTGTTGTGTATTATCAAAGATTTGTTGAAGAAAGGAGTTCAGTTTGAGTGGACAAATTAGTGTTAGGAGGGTTTTGAGGAGCTTAAGTGGAATTTGAATTCTGGCCTAATTTTTGTGCTACCATCGAGTGGTTGAAGTTTTGAGGTATATACTGATGCTTTGATGATAGGTTTTTGATGTAGCATGGAAAGGTAATAGCTTATGCCTCTTGTAAGTTGAGATCACATGACTTGAATTATCCTACTCATGATCAAGAGCTAGTGGAAATTATGCATGCTCATAGGATTTAAAGACATTATTTGTACGGCGAGACATTTCTAATCCTTATAGATCATAAGAGCCTTAAGTATATCTTAACTTAAAGGGAGTTAAACTTAAGGTAGAGAAGATGGATCAAGTTGTTAAAGGATTACGATTGTATTGTTGATTACCATATGGGAAATGATAATGTAGTTGCAGATGCTTTGAGTAAGAAAAGCTCAAGCATAATGGCTAGTTTGAGTGGACACAATATGACGCCATTAATGGTGTTGAGGGCATTAGATTTTAAATTGAATATTGATTATCTGAGTGATTTATTGGCTACATTATAGGTCCAACTAGATTTGGGAGATAGGATCAGAGAGGTATAAGCTTGGGATTCTTATCTGATGCGAATGAGGGAGAGAGTGCAATAGAGTAAGGAGACAAACTTTTCAGTAAGAACAGACAAAGCATTGATGATTGGGAGGTGAGTTTGTGTGCCGATAATAGATGGATTACGAGAGGAGATTTTGAAGGAAGTTTATAGTGCATCATATGTTATGCATCCTGGTACTAAAAAAATGTATCAGAACTTGAGACCTTATTATTGGTGGCCCAAAATAAAGAAAGATGTAGCAAAATTTATGTCGAGGTGTTTTACCTATTAGCAAGTTAAGGCAGAGCATTAGGCACTAGTAGGAAAATTAAGACCTTTAGCCATTCTGCCATAGAAGTAGGAGAAAATTTCGATGGATTTGGTAGTAGCTTTGTTAAGGACCAGACGTAAATATGATTTGATTTCGGTGATTGTGGATAAGTTGACTAAATAAGCTCATTTCATACCTATACAATAGACAAACTCCTTATACAAGCTTGCTAAGTTGAATGTTGATGAGATTTTAAGGTTACACGGGGTTCTAGTTTCTATTGTATCATATCGAGATTCATGGTTTGCTTTTTAATTATAGATGAGTTTACAGATAGCCTTGGGGATTAAGTTGAATTTAAGTACTACATTTCACCCTCATTCGGATAGTCGAAGCATACAATTCAGACATTGGAGGATATGATCAGAGCTTATGTGTTGAACTTTAAGGGTGATTGAGATTGATATCTATCTTTGATGGAGTTTATGTATATCAATAGTTATCACTCTAGCATCGGTACGACATCATTGAGGTATTATATAGCAGGTGGTTGTTAGTTGTAGATTGTATAATGTTTTAGCGGGTAGTTTAGTATGTGTTTAGTGGTCATATTGACTGTTTACTATATGTTTAGGTTAGAATTTTGTTATTTAGTTAAATATTTATGCTTTGAGTGTTTTGTGGTTTAGAGCACCCTATTGAGCTTTAATTTTAAGTGTTTAAGGTGCCTTGATATGCTGCTAGTGTTTTAGCAAAAATATTAAGGAACAGAGACAATTTGGAGAAAGCCTTAAGCCAAACCCAGGCCACGATCGTGGCCAATAAGCCATGATTACGATAAAACTAGGAGAGCTTAGCCACGATTGTGCCAGAAGGCAAAACAATGTGCCACGATCATGGCATTATAGGCTATAGTCATTGCCTGTGTATAGACATATACGAATGACCTTTCAAACTTAAATTTTCAAAGGGCTTTTCGGAACATTTAGATATAGAAAAAGCCCTAGGTTGCTCGAAACAAGAATACTATAAATAGGAAATAGATGAAACCCTAAAGGAGCTCTACATCTGCCATATTTGGAAGACTCCAAAAGAAAGGAGGAAGAAGAGAGAAAAGTAAGAGGAGGACAGAGGAAGCGGGTCTTTGTAGCTGTTGCCTTTCCTAAGTCGTTCGATCCCTTGCAAGTGATCATTTCTTTTCATCTTTGTATTCTTTTACTTCGAATATTGAGATGAATATGAGTTTTGGATTATTGATGATGTTAACTTTTCTTTATAGATTTTGAATTGATTCAACGTTAATCTAGTTATCTTTTGTGTTGATTGATCGGTGTTGTGATTAATTGTTGTGCTTGCATGTTTTGGTAATAAACTAAGACGGTGAACCAAATAAAAGTGATTGGGTTGGATTAATGAGAGTTAAGCAACTCAATAGACCATACGATTAATCAAATCGATAATTAATACAGAGAGAGATCTCATGTGAGGACTCAGTTGTTCATTAGAACACTTAAGAACTAATTAGGTTCTAGGATGATCGTTAATTGAGAGATTACATTTTTAGTTACTCAAATTAATTAGGGATTATCAATTAGGGCTTAGTGATTATAACTGGAGAGAGAGTAATCCACCCCTCGATAGTATAGAATCGACACCATATTAACACACAAGTGATTAGATTAGCATTGATGATGTGATAAATCCGTTCCTTCATAAGTGGTTAATTCTCTTGGTTGATTTTCAATTGTGACTTCCGTATTGCTCAACTTCAAATTCATTGTGTGTTACTTTTACAAGTTAGTTTTCTAACAACCATATTTTCGTGTTTACTTTTCTGTTTTATTTTTATTTTCATTTTATTAATTTTTCTAAGCCTTAGAGAACTTAGGATTAGATTAGTTCACACCTCCTCGTGAGATCGACCTCTCTTTTACTACAATTCACGACCCAGGTACTTGCGGTAGTTGAGGGTTTTAATTAGATTAAAACTTAGCAATTCAACAAGTTTTTGGCGTCGTTATTAGGGTAGCAAAAGATTATTTTAATTCTTTTAGTCTAAGGAATTTGCACCATCTCTTGTAAGTTTGGTACCCAATCATAAGAAATATAAAAAATTAAAAATTAAAAAAAGGGAGAGAAAGAAGTTTGGGCACAAAGTATATGAAATATCAATTTGGATATCACAAGGCAACTATAAGGAGTCCAAAAAGTTAAATGATGGAAGAAATATATTATAGGGAGTTATTTGGTTAGGGAAGTCATTATTCTTATTAGAACATGTACAATCTAAGGTGGCAAAACCACTCAGATTTATGCTAGTCTAATAATATAAGTATTCACTAGGGACATCAAAACCTCTTAAGATATCGGTAGGAAGGGTCCAGTTCATGAGATTCTAAATTGGACAAGATCATGGATAAGCTCATAAACATCAAAGAGGCCCAGAAGAGACTAAAAGAGAAGCTTAAACAAGTAACGGAAGATCATGTCTCTTCTATTCACATCCTAGATGTTCAAATGGAGCAGCTTTCCAGGGAGTTTTGTAAAAGAAGTGTGAAAAACTGTCTGCACAATATAAAAGTAAATTTAATAGAGGTTTGTAAGACCATCACACTTAAGAGTGAGAAAGAGCTAGGATAACTAACGGATAAACAAGCTGAACCTTGTAGAAGACCAAGAGAAGCATAAAAAGGATGAAGAAAAGAATGAGAACCCTCCATACATTCCTCCTCCACCTTATACACCAAAATTACCATTTCCACAAAGACTCCAAAAGAACAAATTAGGTGCCCAATTTGCAAGGTTTGGAGAAAAGTTGAAAAATTGAAAATTACCTTGCCCTTTGTAGAAGTTTTGAAGGTCACACCCACGTATGCAACATTTCTCAAAGACATATTCTTAAACAAGCGAACTTTGGGCAATAATCAAATGTAAGCCCTAATGGAAACCTCTAGCTTATTAATTACCAATCACATGCCTTTACAATTGACAGATCCAAGGAGTTTTACAATATCCTTTGAAGTTGGTAACTTAACGATTTCAAAATGTTTATGTGACTTAGGTACAAATATTAACCTTATGCCTTCGTCAAATTTTAGGAGATTAAGGATGGGAGATATGAAACCAACTTTTATACTTATTCAATTGGTGGATTAATCAATGAAGAAATCCTTAGGGTTGGTGGAGGGTGTACTTGTAAAAGTGGACAACTTATCATCCGTGTGGATTTTATCTTGCTAGATTTTGAAGATGATCAAAATTGTCTGACCATTAGAAAAGCTTTGATAAACAATTTTTCACTATAATACATTATAAACTCTTATTCCAAATCATATTTTACTATATTACATTATGAATAATCTTTTCCTCTTAAATAATAATTTTCTAATATTACATTTATTTATATTCTATTTCATTAAAAACTTTCATTTCAATCGGACAAAATCTTAATGTTGCTGTATAGCTACTCTCTTCTCGTAACTTATACTTGAGCTCCTTATTTTTTAAGAAATTTTTTATTTTCTTAAAAGAATGGCTCCGTATGAAAATAAAACGCTGCATTAATGAACCAAGCTTAATCAATTCTTTGCGAAATTAAATAATATTTTAAAAAAATATTACTGAATATAACACGTAGTTATAATTTTAAAAGTTGCAATTTAGGCGCTTCTTGAAATTTTATTTCTTACGAAACGGCACTACATCAAGACTGAAAATGGCGACAATAAGCTGTGATAGAGAGGTCGATTCCTTTGCTCTCAGGTTTCGATCAGATATACGACGTTACCTTCTTTCTTTCCTTCAGGTTAATGGGTTGGCTGGTGATGGAATTCGCTGAAATGAATTTGGGTTATGGTTTGCAGGATTTCAAGAATTGTACGAGGGAAATGCAAGTGGTTAAAGCCAATTTATATGCGGAAATCAAGAAGAGAGAGGCTCTTGAGCTCATCTCCAATTCCTTCAAACAAGGTTTTCTCTCTTTCACTCCTTTTATTTAAGTGCATAAAATAAACCCAACATTTTGCTGTGTTTGATCAAATACACGACCTCCATGAAGCATTCAATACGTGACTGTTATAGCCAGCTTAATTCAATGTCATGCACAATTTTCCAAGGAAAAAAAAAATAATTTGCGTAAGTGTTCTCTGTGTCTTCCTTCTTCTTCTTCTTGATTTCTTTTCCAGTTTTACAGTTCTCAAACTCAAAAGTGTAAATTTTAGTCTCTTGTGTGACGTTTGCAGAAAATGCAAGATTGACAAAACTTTACGGAGAGTCTTTAAATAATCTAGCGGAGCAGGTTTGTACTACTTTTGTTGTTCCTCTTGAAAGAATCCATCCTTTCTTTCATCTGCAGATCTGAAGCAGAGTCGAGAAGCCATAGAAAGGATTGAGTTCATGATGAAGCTTCTATGAGCATATCCTCAACTTTGGTACTCTTTAACCTGATATATTGAGTTTATGATATTCAGCTTGAACGACGTACCAGATGCTCAAGCCTGCAGGAGGAGCTAGAAAGAATCGGAAACGAACAGTTCAGCAAAGAGAAAGTACACTTTGTGCAATAGTAGCTGTGGAGCTATACTTGATCAAAATACATGGTTAAATAGTTTCTCTCCGACACTTGAGTAGACTGTAGGACAGGAAGTTCAATTTATTATGGAAAAATGGTCTTTTAAGAACCTTTCATTCAGGTGCTTGTAATTTTTAATGCAAACGATTCGTATACTACAAGCATTGTCTGTTTGCCCGTCATGCTTTCTACTACTAAAATCTATAATCAGGAGCACAGAGATGCATTGGAATTTCTGAAGCAAGAATATACAATCAAGATTGCCGAACTCGAGTCCCAAAATAGGTGATTTAATCTACCATTACATTATGTCCCTTAATGTGCTCAACGCTTTTGGGGGTGATGATTTGTTCACTACCTTAGAGGCTTTCTACTTGAGAAGGCAGCGGATGAGGCAACCATAAGTCATCTCCGTCATGATTTGTCTGCAGAAAAGACATTTACGCAAAGTTTGGCAAAGAGGTTGGAGGAAGTCTCCCATGAGATGGAATCAAAATGTGAGGTTCAAATATTTGAAACATTGGATCTTTTCCGTAAAATGCAGTGTGTCTAATCATTTTGACGTTTATTGGCAACTTGTGACGGTTATTCTTGAGATTCAAGATTTAAAGGACTGCCTCCTGGTTGAACAGGAAGAGAAAAATGAGTTCAGTAAAAAACTCTGCAGTTTGGAAAAGAGAGTGTGAGTAAAAAAAGTACTTACAATTTTTGTCGGCATTGTTGGTGATCTTTAGTCATCGATAATGCACATTTTACAGAGTCAGGGATTTCACTGTTTGTATGGCATACAGTTTACGGTCTCTCTGATATGATCCCTACTAAGTTTGTAAGAAGCCTGCTTATGTCCTGTTTTATATCTTTCCTTTGATGTGTCGCAGTGTTGGTCAGCAAAACAAAGCTGGTCGAACAGCAGCAGGACTTGATTGCAGATCGGCTTGTTGAGACACTAAAGCAAAAAATTATGAACTTGAGAAAGGAAAATGAGGTTCTAAAACGGAAACTTTCTCATTCAGAAAAGGGCTAGATGAAGCTATGCAAAAACTCTTGAGCATCGGTTTCATGGTTTTTGTGGCAAAATGGCGTGCATATGATATGAACAATGCCAGTACTAAAGCATCCAATTCCTAGACTTAAGATTCTCGACAATTCATTTTGATTCAGTTCATGTTCTATGCAGAGTGTTTTAACACCAGTTTTGCAAGTTATGCTTTCATAAAAAATCTTTGAACTAATACTCAAGTATCTTTTGGAATTTGCTGGAAATTGTAGTGATAATAATATTGCTTAAAATAAAGAGGAATAAAGCATAAAAATACCTTTTTGATGTCAAAAATTAGTTACTAAGATTTTGATCGGTTATCTTATAGTTGCTCATCTGCCTGTATTTCACTCACAATTTAGGATAGCTACTATAATTACCTTATAGTTATACCTTTCAACGCTTCAAATTTTTAGGAGATGATAACTCGGGAAGGAGTTTTTTTCTAAAGAGAGATAGATAAATATTTTTTCTTCGTTGTTGAGAAAAATTAAGAAATTGTCCCTTTTGGCACTTGGTACACCAAAGATGCCATGAATGAGCCTTAAGGCTTAGAATTAAAACAAAATTCCTAGAGTAAGTCTTAGAGTTTGGGATTAAAATGAAATGGAGCTTAGAAGTGAGTACTAGGGCTTAAGAATAAAATGAATTGGAATACTAGGGCTTAAGAATAAAATGAAATGGAATACTTGGAATGGATTGAAGGCTCTAAAATTAAAATATAATATGTAGATAAGGCTCTAAAATTAAAATAAAATATCTAGAATTGAGGCTTAGGGTTTGAAATGAAATTGATATGCTTAAAGAAAGCTTAATGTTTTAAATGGAGAAAATTTCTAGAATTGTATCGAAGAGTTTAAAATAAAGAAAATGCCCAAGTTGTGTCTTAAGACTTGAAATGAAATTAATATCAGGGACTAAAAATTGTGTCTAGATTTTGTAACTAGTACCTAAGCCTTCAAACGAAATTTTGTATTTAAATTAAAAATGAAAAAAGGAAACGAATTAGTAATTTTTTTATAAATGAATGATGTATTACTATAGATGAAACTATTACGACATTACAATGAGTTCAAAACTATATAAGCATTTACTTTTATATATTAAAGGATCTAAGATGAATTCAAGAAGAAAAGAGGGCATACTAATAAGAAGCATTAGAGAATTAAAGTTGTCATTTGCTCTTCATGTCGATAGAGAGGGAATATTTTGCATCATTGGCAAAAATGTCAGCTCGGATCTACTTGGTTATTCTATCTGCAAGTTGATACTTTCCTTCTTTTTTGTTAGTGAATATGTGACTATTTCTTTCTTTGCAAATTATATATATGCTCAATAGAAAAGGCTACTGTGAAAAGAGTAGCATTGGAGTTCCCTTATTGGATTTACCTATGACTCAATGCAGTATAAGATCCCAGTCATACCTGCCACTTTGAGATGGTAACATGTGCATAATTTGGCTCCAAATGGCCTTAGATTAATGGCATAGGAAAAATAGATGATTGCGATCCTTAGTTGCCATGTTACATAATAAGCATAAAACATTGACCTTACCATGCCATTGATTCACAGTTTTAAGCCTATTCTTGATAGCTAACCAAGTGATGAAGGTTGCTTTGGGTTTGATGGTGTTGTGCCATAAGAGAATGAACTAGGGAACCTCTATTGTGCCATTTGAAAAGAGTCTATATCATGATTGGTTTGAGAAAACTCCATTCGAATTTAGTTTCCAGAAGATAGTATCTTCATTGGTTGGATTAATTAACAGAGGAAAGTGAGCCACGAGGAGCTGAAAACCTTTAAAGTTTCCCAACCATTCACCATTCACAATCAAGGAAGAGACTATTAGGTTTAATGACATTCTACTTTGTAGCCTCTGAAAATCAAGAAAGTGAGTAAGGGGACTGATTACCATCCAGTTATCAAACCACACCCAAGTCTTATCTCCATTTCCAATTGTGTGTTTAAAGTGAGGACAAATAATTTCTCATAGTTTTATCATTTTTTTAAAATCCAAGAGCTTGCTTGAGAGTAGTCAACCTGGTAGAAGTTAAATTTTTTCAAGTAGATTTTGTGTATCAATTTGATCTGTAGTGAATTGCTATTAGTGTATAATCTCCATATCCATTTACACATTGAAACATTCTGCATGTTAGGAATTGAAATAATCCCAAGACCTCCATATTTTTTATGGATTGTAACTTCACTTCATTTCACTCTAGAATTCTTGGAGTTTCCAACCTGTCCTGTCCATAGAAAAGATTTCATTATTCTATCCATCTCTTTAATTGTTTTTTGTAGCAAAGCAACATCAACAACCCAATGCAGATGTAGATTATTAAGAACTGATATAGTTAGTGTAAGTCGAGCTACATAAGAGAGGAATTGATTTTTCCAAGCCATTATTCGGGAATTCATTTTTTCAATAATAGGTAAGCAGTCACTAGACTTCGGTTTAGAGGCCGTGATAGGAACCCACGGATATCAAAAAAGGAGTTTAACTGTTATTGAGTTTAGTAATTCATCTAATTTTAGCAAGTTCCTCACATCATCCGAAACAAAAAAGCATCTCTTGTCTACATTATGTTTTAGTCCACACGATTCAGAAATGCAAGCAAGCACATGCATCATAATATTGATTGAATTAAGATCAGTTCCACACAAGAAAATCAGGCCATTAACATATAACAAGTGAGTAAGGTTTAACTCCTTACATTTATGATGGAATTGAAAGCCACCACTACAAGGGATAATTATGTTTAAAAGTTTGGAAAGTCCCTCCATGAAAAGAGTAAACAAATAAAGTGATAAGGAGTCACCTTGCCTAATCACTTTTGTAGGTTTGAAAGGAGTGGTAGGAATACCATTGACAAGCACACTCAAATAAGATGTACTAACACAAGCCCTGATCCATTTAACAAATTTGGTAGGAAGATACATTGCTTCAAGACATAACTGAAAGAAATGGCAACTAACAGTATCAAAGGCTTTGAAATTTTGATCTTAATCAAGCAACTGTTTAGTTTCTTACTTGAGTGATAATCCTTCAGTAGCTCTTGTAAAAACAGAATGTTGTCACCAATGTTTCTCTCGAGAATTTGAGTTTTATAGGCATGTGGTTTGAAATTTGTGATTTTTATTAATCTTATCTTTTCCTTAATAATTTATTTTTATAAGTAAAAATTTCTATTTAACATAATGCAACCACTTAAAAATTGACTAAATAATAAGTAAAATAAGAAAATGATTGATTTTAGATACTGAGCATAAGGATTATTTGAAAAGTCTCATTAGGACTAGGCTCTTAACAAGTAAGAATGTCAATGAAGTTTTAGCTAATTTTAAAAATATGATCATAATTAAACTATACCTAAAAGAAAATAAAGCTTATAATTTAAATGACAAACAAAAGTTATATCTTATAAAAAGTTAAGAAAGCTAATGTATTAGACTTAGAAGTCTAGTAGCAAATTTAGGTTATTTCTTACTTCACTAATCTTTTTCCATAAGCTTTGATATGTATAATGTCATTTTTAAAATTTTTAAATTTCAATTTCATTATCTTTTATTAAGTCCGTAAAACAAGGCAAATATTGAAAATAAACAAGAACATAAAAATTAAAAAAGTATTAGAAATGAATAATATAGTCTGAAATGAGTAAGGAAAGAGGGGAATTATGTTGCAATTTCCTTAATATTACCAAGCAAACTCATATTTTATATTCTAATGAAATCCATGAAGAAACTATGAAGAGTCTTCATATCCTCTCTAAAGCTTCATTTTAATGAATCTCCAACTAAGTCACATTTGTATCTTGTGATCTCAAATAATTATAAGCATATAAATTCTTTATGATGCATTTATTGGACTATTTAACTATTTATTCCATGTCCATCAATATTGTAAGCACTAGAAAATCTATCCATGATTATATTTCACAAGTAATCCCTTCATGAAATTATTAACCTTATTAAAAATCTTACCTAACTTAACATGTTAACAATATAAGTGTAACACTATAGTTGAACTATCTAAGCCTATATAACTACAAGCATGAAACAAAAACATGAATTTAAAATTTGTCAACTCTACTCATTTTAATCTCATTATTTCTTAAAATTGCCAAGATTTAAATCCATTTTCATGACAATTAAAAACTATTCACTATAGAATACCAAGAATCTTAATTTATTCTTTTTTATTTTGAATAAAGATTTCAAATAACTCCTTGAATGTCTTGGATGTTGATTATTGAAATGTTTAATGTTATTCGTCAAGACCAAAGATGCAATATTTTTTAATCCTTAGTCATGCATTAAGAAGATAATATTAATCACTTGAGTGTTAAGTATAAATACATCCCATGATGTCTATGCTTGTATATGAATGGTAATGAAATACAACTTTTTATACATATTGGGATCTTAGCTAAGCCTATAAGGGTGGGCATGTACTTTTTATGATGTATGGAGTCTAATGGTTAGTCAAAGCCTATTAGCTAACACTAGAATGAGGTAGGTACTATTCTATTATCTATGAAAATTATTTGTGACCATATTGAGACATATACTAACTCATTATTTAAGGAAAATAATTAATCACAATAATGGAGCGTGTATCATTTTATTGCATGAAGTGTGTTACTTGGGGCCATATTTGGATGTGTACAGGCTTTATTGATTGGGGAGAATTAGTTAACGGCTACCTTACATATATATAAGGTATTTTATGTTAGTTTAACACCATTATGTAAATGATTACTCTTGTGATTTTTTCAAAATACTTGTATCATTAATTTTTTTAACACGTATATGGATATTGTGATTGTTCCATATAGGAATAACTGTATATACTTTTTGCATATAAAGTAGAAATGGTCCAATTTTATATTTATTTTTTATAATATTTACCTAGTTGGTATATAATACTTGACTTTGTGCATTTTTAGGAATTAGAGTGCCAACTAAAGCATGAAGATCTAGGCAAGTTTTGACCATAGTTTTCTAGATTTATATCTAATAAGTTTTTAGACAGAAAGAGGATTATATTCATTAAGTTAATTTTTGTTGAATTATATCAGTTTATCAAGATATAAGTCCTCACTCAATGATGAGGTTTGAGTGGATGGATATTGTCTTTAGGCGGCAATCTAACACTGGCCTAGTCAAGTTGGCTTAGGTTTGAGGCATGATGGTATCGAAGTTGCTTAAGGTAAAACACTCCACATTTTTGTTACTTCACTTTTGATAACATCCTTTTCTTTTTCATTTTAATCTTTCATCTCCTTTTTCTGAATTTTTATGCTTTTATATTTATTTCTTTTATTCCTTGAGTTAAACTACTAAGGTCAAAGTTCTTGAAAATCCTAGTAGACTAAATAAAGCAAAATTGTCAACAAATCATGAAGGTAAAACCTCAAATTTTTTATTTACTTTTGTTTATAACATTAAAGTGAAGTTTATTTTTTTGGGGTTAATTACATAAGACCTTCATATATTTTGGACCTTTTCATATTATTCATTGATTTTTAAAAACTATAATATACCTCTCTAAGTTTTTATTTTTATTTCACATGTACTCTCTAGTGTCATTAAGTGTTAGAAAACTTAACAGAGAATTGGAAGAAAACATCATGTGGATTGATTAGGTATCACATAACATAATACTTTTCATAATAATGCCACACAACATATAATATTATGTGGTTTTACCAATAAATTAATTGTCAATAAGTACCCCTTCTTCCTTATATGATGTCATTTTCCCATTCTCCATTAGGTTTTCTAACAAAGAATGAAGTATGGGATTATAGGTGAAAGAAAAATAAAACCTTATAGTAGTAAATTGATAGTTTTTAAAAGTGAAAGACTAAAGTAGAAAAAGTTGAAACTACAAAAAATTCTATTATTATTAACCTTAATTTTTATACTGATAATACAATGATTGTATTTTAGGCATTAGGGGAAGTTCTTTTTGATGTAATAGATTTTACATGGTTAAGTCATTTGATTGTTAAATTTTTGTTTGTTTATTGTCTGTTTTACAATTAGTGATGAATTGAGTTGTAGATACCTCATAATTTTTTACAATTAATTAATATCTTAGTTTAGTAGTTTTGATTATAATTTCTAAGTTTGTTTTTCCTTTCTATTTATATCTTCTCACCATTTGTTGGATGTTAAAATTTTCATATTTTTTCATCATTTTTAATTTTAATGTATTTATGCAAAAGGTTCATGTTTTTTTCTTGGTTATTCTTAATTTTTTATTTTTTAAAATGTTCCTAAAATGAATTATCAATACTATTTGTCATCTTTGGAGTATGTATCTTTAAACTTAGATCTATTGCCAATTTAGTTTTTCTAAGCCATTTGTCATTTTATTATTAACCTTGGAATTTGTCTCTTTGTAAGAGAGTAGGTCAAACCTACTTTTTCCATCAGATTGTCTTTGTGAAAATTAATAATTTAATATGTAACTTTAACCCAATTATTCTTTAAATTAATTATCAAAATTACTTTAAACTCCATTTAATACATAAACTCAAAATTTATATAAAATATAGTCTGATGTAACTAAGCCAATATGACTTGCCATATGTACTACGGTTTAGTTATTGAGACAAGTAATATGAGACATGTACATTATGTTGTTACTTTTCAATAAACTTTGAAATTTAACCCTTCGTTTTTGCAATCTATAAATCTAGTATATCTCTCTATCTTCAAATATATTAATCTCCCATATCTTTTTGAACAATTTATTATCATTATTATTTCACCAACTTTTCAATTAACTATTGGGTAATATGGTATCCATACATATTTAATGCCAATAAAAAAACTTTAGTGATTTCATTTAATATGGATGGATAAAAGAATTTAACTTGTCTATAATTTTTCTTTAAGCAACTCCTCATTATAAACCTTGAACTCCTTTATAAATACCCAAATCAGTCATATTGATGCTTTAAATATGATCAAACCTATTGAAGAAGTAAAAAAAGAGAATTGTATTTTAAATGAATGATTAAAATGCTTCAGGCCTCAACGGTATGAATGGATTCATTTTTAAAAATTTTTGGGATTAGGTGGCTCAAATGATAACAGAAGCTGCTTTAGAATTTTTCTAAGTGGAGTTCTTCTTAAGAAGCTAAATAAGACATTCCTTCGTCAACTTCCCAAGTTATTTGGTTGTTTAAACAACAGAGAATTTAAGCCTAAAGCTTATAGTAACTTGATATATAAATTTATTGCAACGATGATGGCTAATATGATGAAATTTGTTTTATATTCTATTATTAGTGGAAATCAAGGAGCCTTTATAAAGAGCAGACACTGGGGATAATATCCTTATTTGTTAGGAACTTATAAAAGGTTATGAAAGGAAAAATCACTAAAAATTATAACATTAAAATTGAAGTCAATAAATCTTTTAACAAAATTAATTGGGAGCTTATATTGCAGTTGCTATAAGGATTTGGTTTCCTTCGAACCTTAGAAATTGGATCAAGTCTTACATAACTTCTTTCTCTTTTAATGTACTTATGAATGGTGCATTATCTTTATATATATTTATTCTCTGTATAGAGGTTCTAACTTAATTGATTAAAAATGAAATATTAGGGCTGCTAAGTTTGATTATCACAGCCAACGTACAAAAATTTAGTTATCTAACTTATGCTTTACTGATGATTTGTTAATATTCTCCAAGGCTAAATCAAATTCTATAAGACTTTAATGCAATCTACAAAGCTTTATAAAGATCTATCTAGCTTAGAGGTCAATTATAATAAGAATCATTTTATAATTTCAATAAGTGCAATGCAATATGAAGATATGTTTAAAGCCTTAATAGGTTAATCCATAAAAACCCCTCTCTAATGTAGCTAAGATTACCTTTTGCCTTAAGAAAATTACAGCATAGGGAGTGTTTGCTTTTGATTGAAAAGATATAAAAGGGAATGGGACGTTGTCAATTAGAGGCAAACTTCAATTAAAAGCCATTGTTAACTCTATGCATATATATTAGAATGCCTTTTTTTTATCTAAAGGTTTAATGGAAACCACTAGGGTAATGACAAGAAAGTTCCTATAAGGAAAGCTCAGTGGAATTAGGTATAAGCCAAGGTAAAATAGTTAGATGTATATAAGCCCTTAGAAGAAGGTGGATTGGTAATTACTTCCCTGAAAATCATAAACTGTATCTTGATGGTAAAAAGAATATGGAGAGTATTAGTTGATAAGAAGTCTCTATGGATGAAGTGGATGCACAACTACATATTAGGAGGAAATGAATTATTTTCACTTGAAAATAAAACCACTCACTATTGGTTTCTAATTCAATTGTTGAAGATGAGGAGCTCTCATGAGGAAAGCATTTGAGTTGGGAATGGAGAACTAACCTCATTATGGTTTGATGATTGTACTGGTAATGGAGAATTGATAAGAAACTAGGTTATTGTTTAAATTAAAAGTAACATCTTAATCTAAGAAAATGTTTGTATTTAGACAGGGAATGGAAAATAAGATGATTTTACAAGTGTTTTAAGGTACTTAATCCTGAGTTATTCTCTAAATGGAAAATTGTAAGAATGTTAGAAATGGAAAAATCATTTTAAGTGCAATTTACAAATAAACCTTGTAATGAATGTTTAATACCAAAAAGTCCTACAGTAGTATAGAGCAAGTTAGTGTGCAATAAACATCTAAACATCTTGTGCCTAGAGCCTCATTCTTGTGTTCTTTACGAAGCCATGAACAAATCCATATCCCACTTATTTTATGAATGTAACTTCTCTAAAGTAATTTAGAGCATATTTAAATTTTTTTGTCATTGGAAAATCAACGAGTATGCTCTTGTAGATATCCTAGAGTGGCTACAAAACAAACATGGACTTGTGAATCACTCTTGTGGTTTATTTGATCAGTCTTAGTAGTTTTTAAAGGTGTTATGACATGAAAGAAATAACAAGCATTTCAATAATTTAGAGAGAACCAAATAAGCTTTGTTTGAATGTTTCTTATCAGCCATTAGAAAATTACTCATCCTCTATAAAGAATCAAGTAAGTTTGACGATATGATAACCTAGGCTTGGAGAATTGACTTATTATATTCCCTTAAAGTTATTAGTTTGATAACCTAGGTTGATGATATGATAACTTAGTTCTAGAGATATGTTATTAGTTTATGCGACTTAATCACTAGATTTTGGTGTTCCTTAAAAATTTGATACATTGTGGTGTTTCTTTCACTCTAATATTTCATTGATTAATCTTATTTTTATATTAAAATGTTTTATTATTGTTCCTCTTCTTTATTTTTTTCTCATCCTCTTTTCATTCTTCCTAATTATATTCTTTATCTTCCTATTCATCATCAAAGCACAATAGAGACAATTGATAGTTGTAAATTGTATAATGTTTTAGTGTGCAGTTAGGATGTGTTTAGTGGTTAAATTTAATGTTTAGTGCATATTTAGGTTAGAATTTTGTTATGCAGTTAATATTTATGTTTTGCATGTTTTGTAGGTTAGCGCCTGATGTTAAGCTTCAATTTTATGTGTTTGAGGTGCCTTAATGTGTTTACTAGTATTTTAGGGCAAATATTGAAGAATGGAGGAGTTTCAAAGAAGACCCAAATCAAAATAGAGGGCCACGATTGTGGCAAATGAGCCACGATCATGACAGAAGCATAAAAGAAGGGCCACTATCATGGCTAGTCTACTATGATCATGATAGAAAGTCAAATAGGGGGCCATAATTGTGGCCTACGTATAGACAGACGCGAACAACTTTCTGGTTTCAAGTTCTCAAGGGAATTTTCGTACTTTTCAGACCTCGAAAAGACCTTAAGGTTACCCTAAATGGCAAAGATTATAAAAGGCATAATGATGTAACCTTAAAGGAGCTCTACATTTTGCAACATTTGGGAGACTCCAGAAGAGAGAAAGAAGAAGGGAGAAGAGAGAAGAGGAAGAGGAGGATGGAGGAAACGGGTCTTTGCAGCAGCTGCCTTTCCTAAGCATTCGATCCCTTCCAAGTGATCATTTCTTTTCATCTTGTATTCTATACTTTGAATGTTAAGATTAATATGAGAATGATGATTATGGTTTTGGGTGATTGATGATGTTCTAACTTTTCTTTAGGGATTTTGAATTGATTGTATGATAATCTACTTATCTTTTGTGTTGATTGATTGTGTGTTGTGATTAATTGTGGTATTTGCATATTTCGACAATAAAATGAGATGGTGAACCAAATAAAAATGATTGGATTGGATTAATGAGAGTTAGGCAACTCAATAGATCATGCGATTAATCAAATCAGTAATTTGTACAGAGAGAGGTCCTATGTGAGGACCTGGTTGTTTATTAGAAAACTTAAGAACTAATTAGGTTGTAGACTGATCGTTAATTGAGAGATTACATTTTCAGTTACTCAATTTAATTAGGGATTATCAATTAGAGATTAGTGATTATAACTCTAGAGAGTAATCCACCTCTTGATAGTCTAGAACTGACACTATATTAACACATAAGTGGCTAGATTAGCATTTATGTTGCTCAACTTAATTTCTTTTTGTGTTATTTTTACAAGTTAAATTTCGACTATCATATTGTTGTATTTACTTTTCTATTCTATTTTTATTTTTATTTTATTAATTTTTCTAAGCCTTAGAGAACCTAGGATTAGATTAGTTCACACCTCTTCATGAGATTGACCCCTATTTTACTACAATTCATGACCCGTGCACTTATGGTAGTTGAGGGTTTTAATTAGATTAAAACTTAGCATTTTTCAATTGACAACAATTGGTTGACAATATTATAGAAATTTCATTATACTATATATTTAATACAAGTATATAACTTTATTAAATTTGCATTCAATAATATGTAACCATTCATTACTTTGTCAATCGATGTCTTCCCATTTCTAAAATCCCAAGAAAGAAAAATAATTCCCATATTTTGCATCATATAATATTCATTCCCACACGAAGCCTCCACTAATACTGACCATAAAGAAGATCCAACATAATAATCTATAATGAGTATTAGAAAGTAACAAATTTCCAGAGAGTAATGATCTATCGAATTTAAAATTATACAAAATCAACTCTAGCAAGTTTATAAAACAAGAGTAATTTAAATGTCGATCCTTTTAGAACTAAATCACTATGTCTATTCATAGTGACCTAAAAATAAACTAAAGAAATAATATTTAATAAGAAGGAATTAATTTACTAAAATAAGAAAATAAAAATTAAGATAATACAAGGAAAGCCCATACAAGGTATCTAAAGAAATCATATTCTTCTTTGATTATGGTATATGTTGAACATTAGATAACATTATGGTAACAACATCAAACATCTTGATCTTAAAATATCTTATTCTAATGACTTTACCATCCCCTAACCGAACAATGCTAAAGTTGCCTTATGTGTGTAACACAAACCAATCCTTATGTAGTGTCTCATGATATGAGCAACTTGTACTCAGAATTTATAATTCCTAGTAGTGATTGGATAAAACTTAAAGCATATATCAATTGTTGCAATTTGATTCTCCACTTCAAACTATATTACTTAACCTTGATGAATCATCGAAATTCCTTTTTTTTCATCTAGACTCTTCTTGTTTAGACAATCCTCTTGATATGCCCTATTTAGTCACACTTATAATACAAAACTATCTTTCTACCATTAGATTTAGATCTAAAACTCTTTTTACATAATCCATTCTTGTTTTACTTCCTCCTAAGGTCCTAGATTCCCTTCAAATTTAACTTTTCATCTTAAGAATTTTTATCAATAATAAGTCTCTGTTGGTTATAAGTCAGTAACAAAGCAATAATATCCTTCAAACTAGCTACTTCCTCACCTAATACAAGCATCGTCACCAAATATTCATAGGAAAGAGGTAAGGAATAAAAAATCAGAATTTTTTCCTCATCCATAATAGTCACTTTGAGCTTTAGCAAGTCACTGACTATTTTATTGAATACATTAATCTACTATTAGGGATCTATTTCTTTTTACATCTTCAACTGGTGTAGTTTTTTACTTTATATACAACTTATTTGTAAGAGACTTGGACGCATACCAACTATGTAATTTCTTACATATCTCATAAGGATGTAGTCTCTATGATGTAGTATATGGCTATATATGCCTTATAAAGTCATATGGTGTTAGGTGTGTACACCTTTAACTTCTCCCGATCGAGCACATTCATATCTTTTAGCTTGATCTACTATAATCCTTTAACATGCCATGTTATGTTAACAATCTTTTGCTCTCTATTGCCATAATTTAAAATTCGTAATTCTAACTTCCCTACTTTAAACTTTGCAAAAAATTCATTATTGTCTCATTAATGCTCTAATGCTACTTTTTGAGAAAGAAAATAACAAGAATAGTTCGTGTGCAATTGTGTTTGTGTTTGTGTTTGTGTGTTTGTGTGTGCACGTGTATGTGTATATGTATGTGTGGAAAATAACTAGCAATTTCAAACTAAATTTAGTTTAACTATAACTCTAGTGGGTCCTATAAAGCTAACTTTTTTTAAGCACAATTTTCTCCTAATTTATGGATCTCATTATCTATTTCTAGAATATAATGTAGGCTCTAGCATATCCATGTCCCCAATTCATTTATCCCCCCTCTTCTTAGCACTCTAAGACACGATTTGATATATAATTATGCTTCAAATAGTAGATCTAATTGCTTGCTTCGTACATAAGGCATAATATGTGACATAATTGCATTATAGACTGTGTATTTCTTTAAAAACACATTTTCCAAACCAACATGCCCATGTATTCTACCCATGCCTTCACCTATGATATTTAAAAAGGGACACAGTTTGGACCATGCTCATGTCTTAGTTTATATATACCTAAAAGATTTGCAATAAATGTTAGTTTCCTTCTTGACACTCCAAATTGTGTGTTTGTATAAATGATCCATACATGACATGTTTTTATTGAAAATAATTAAAGGAAATGATAATGTTAGACATTGAAGTCTTAAGTAACTTTAAGGGATGAGACTTTTATTCAAAACTTTTGTTATTGATGCCTCTCAACCAACTTGAGATTTTACTAATATTAGATATCTCTTGAGGTTTCTGCGGAAAATAATTAAAGGAAATTGTCATATTGGACTTGAGCTCTTTCACAACTTCAAAGGTTGAGGTTCTTTTTGAATTTTATTATTAATGGCTTTGAGATCTTGTTATCATTACATAGAATATACATATTATCTCCTTTTTTTAATTATTAGATAATGAGAAATTATGGATTTAAAGTTGATAGCAAAGTTGGTAGAAGGTGAGCTTCCGTATAAAAAAAGAATATGTCATTACCGTATGAAAAAATATTTATATTTTATTTTTTGTGAAAAATAAAAGAAGAAATTTCATTGATAAAAAGAATGGAATTACAATATATAAAAAAAAAGAAACTTGAGGGGAGTACCCTTCAACAAGAAAGAGATGTGGTAATTCTACCTAGTCATAGTCATAGTTTAAGTTGCAATACAAGTTCAAGTATCAAAGAGGAGATCAGGTTGGAGCTACAAATTGGAGGTATATTTCTCAACAGTAAGAGCTCCCTAATGTTGTCGATGATTTTAGTGATGATTGGTTTGAACTTATATTCAAACCTTCTAGCATTCCTTTTGTTTCCAAATAATCTGCATGAACATGCTATGGATTGTAATGTGAAACTGCTTAAGAAGTGAACTTTGAGTCTAGAGCCATCAAATAGCAGTAGTGAGTGTGTTTACTTGAACCGACCAAAAAGTTTTCAGTTTAAAAGACTCTCATATACTGTTGGTCACAGCGCACTTGAAACATAAATGGTCCCTTGTTTCTTTATATGCTGAACAGGAAGTATTGTCAATGAAAATATACTCTTTTACCAATGTAAGCACTCTCTTAAATTTTTTGTTCAAAATAATTAAAGGAAATTCTCACTTTCTACTTAAAGGTCTTATGCAACTTCGAAGGTTGGGGCTTCTTTTTCAAAATTTATGCAATTGATGACTCTTGACCAACTTGAGGTCTTGTTATCATTATATATAACATGATAAATAAAACCAAGCAAAGGCATGCATTTCATACAGAACATTAACGTATAAAACACATGCATTTAATACATACATATATATATTACGGTCATATATATATATGTAAACCCAGCAGAGGAAAATAAACCAAGAACTATATACCTCCAGCCATTGCCTTTCCTCCTCAGATCTAAATGTTTTTTGTGCAGGTTGGAGCTTTTGTCCTCTTCCAGAGCAGATCGATGGTGTCAACAACTTATCACTTAGAGACGACAGGGACAAACCTATCTTATACACTCACTGCATACCTGTCTCTGGCCATCACAGAGACAAGCAGTCGGGATTATGGGTGACCAAATGATGAAGGATAAGGGTTCTTTATTAAATGGACCATGACAGGTAGGTAAGGTAGGGAAGAGTTTGACCAAAAATTCCTACATTCTCCCACTTGGTCCATTTAACTCAAACCACTACATATAACAAGAAATCAAATATATATGAATCATGGCGATATGTCCTCTTATAGTGAGTAGTATCTTCCATGTATTACATGTACAAAATTTCTCAGTACTCACCCGTCAACTTAATGAATAAACCATATGTTTATTCTAGGTCCACATTAAACGACATTTCTCAAAACCAATAAATATGTGTT
>JAOQMP010000007.1:256850-272383 GCA_027563575.1 Erythroxylum pedicellare
CTAGAAAAGTGTCTTTATGTTCCTGAATGTGCTAGAAATTTAGTTTCTGTTGCAAAATTGGATGATGTAGGATTTCAGTTTAAGATTGGAAACAATGTTTTTTCATTGTATAAACATAAGTACTATTATGGTTCTGGTACATTAATTAATTGTTTATATCGTTTCAATCTTGATGTTGATTTTGCTCAATCTCTATTTCATGTTGACCATATTATAGGAAATAAACGTAGTTCACATAATGAATGTTCTGCTTTTTTGTGGCATAAAAGATTAGGTCATATATTCAAAGAAAGGGTACAGAGGTTAGTGAAAAATGAAATCTTACCTCCATTAGATTTTGTTGACTGGGATATATGTGTGGATTGTATTAAAGGCAAGCACATGAAATATATATCAAAGCATCCAACCAAAAGAAGTAACGCATTACTTGAATTAATACACACTAACATCTGTGGTCCTTTCGACGTTCCTTCTTGGTGTGGTGAAAAATATTTCATTACCTTTATTGATGACTTCTCACGATATGGATATATTTATCTGCTATATGAGAAGTCTCGGTCTGTGAACATCCTAGAGGTTTTCATTAATGAGATAGAAAGTGTAGCACCCTACTCCTGCAAGACACGTGCCCGACATCCTAAGTGATATCCGAGACCGTGCCCTACGAGGGTGACATGTTAGAGCACTCATTCAGTCAAAACTCAGTATAAATTTTTTTTGAAACTACAAACATAGTATACAAAAATCAATCATCAAATAGGGCCCTCTTTATTCCATAAACATTTATCAAATCATCAGAATTTTATTAATCACTAGGGCCCATTCTAGAAAAAAAACACTCATAATCATAATGTCAATACAACATGATTACATTCGCATACACATTGTATAATAATTTTAGAATACATTCCTTAATACAAAATTTGCAGAAAATACAATTCAGTACAAAAATAAAGAAAATACTAATGCAGACGTCAGCTAATCCTGACCTCTATCTTTTACTTGCATGTCGTAGGTATGCTCCCGTTTGTCTAATGGAGTACTCTTTAAGCCTAAAAATTAATTGCAAATTTTAGGTGAGTTTTGCAAACTCAATGAGTGACCATCATCGATGGCTTACCCAGTCACATAACACATAATTCACATTCACAACATTTCACATTTCACATTTCAAATTCAATACAATTTAATCACTCATATAATGCATATGCAATGCACATGAGACCTACTTTCCATTTATTCCTTTTTTGTGACCGAGTGCCTAAACTGTCCCATATAGGGCTCCTTGATATCTGTCCCTTATCCACTTAGGGGATACATGGCTCATTAAACGTTGAGCTTGAGGCTTTGATTCACTTTTGAGCTCGAAGCTTATTTTCACTCATTGAGCTTTAAGCTCTGATCAATGGCTACTTTGGTCACAACAGCCATTATGTTTCATACATTCATGAAATGGAAGGCATCAATCACATTTGCATGCTCCCATTCAATCACATTCCCATATCATCAGACCTTAGTCCGGCATTCAACATATTTTTACTTACATGCAAATACACTTTCAGAAAACATTTAACAATCAAAATTACGCACACTTATTTCATCTCATTCACATACAAGTAGCACTTCAATAGACAATCAATATAAAATTCAAAATAGAACAAACAATAAAATGAGACCATCTCGATCTACTCACAGTATGCTCCAATTTAGCATTTGCTTCCAAATTTTGGAAACGTATGAATGCAAACGTTTATCCCGCACATCACAATTATGCAATATGCACATTGCACATACATTAATAACTTTTCACAATTATAAGTATTCATTTATGCATACTTGTGTATATGGGCTATGTACAATGTAGGTTCATGACAATTCCGGGTATCTTTCCTTTAATTTCACTACAAAATTATTCCCATATCAAAACTCTTATAAGTATAATTTATACTTAGGTTTATGCCTCACCAAAACCATTAAAATCTCCATTCCTTTCTCATCGACTCACTTCAGATTTTTTTTCCAAGTCACACTTTCAAGTATACTATTCACATTCAATCAAAAAGTGAAACTGATGTAATTTGGTCATACTCTCTTCTAGAAAATTTCTCTCCCATCTCTTAAGTTTCTAATGAAACTAAGATCATTCAATTTGGTTCAATACTGGAAATGTTATACTCCAATTCATTCAGACTGTTCATAGACTAAAACAGTATCCTATACTCAGTTTTAATTCAAAAATCTAGAGTTCTAGAGATAGAATTAAAATTCTACCTCTTTATAAACATTGTATCCCTATGTCTCTAGTTTAATCTAAATTAAGAATCATCTTATTTGGATCACTACATATCAAGTTATTGTCAAAACACCGAAGCATGGTCAGTGATAATACTCCAGTCATGAAGTTCCAGAATTGTTCATCATTTTTGTTCCAATTCAATCAATCAATATCTTCCAAATGATTTCATATGGTTATGATTTTTGGTGTAGATGAATATCAATGTCTTAGGAGTCCAAAGGTTCAAGCATTACGTCATTTGGAGATCGGACGAAGAAGATATAGCCAAAACATCAAAGGATGTTTGTCAGCCTCTTAGCATTCCAAACATAAATGATCGCGATTTTCACCCTTAACCCTTTAAAGTCTCGATTCCTATAACACTTACTTGGTTCAGCTCCAATTCCAACAATGAAGTTTTCGGTGGATGAATAAAACCAAGGATAACAGAATAAACACTCTCTAAGTAATGAAATTCTTACTTTGATGTAAGATTCAAAAGTCAATTTCTCAACAGGATCAGTTTGGTGTTTTCTGTGAGGAAGAAGAACAACACAAATGAAGAACATGCAAACTGCAGAAATTTCCTTACCCAAACGACCTACATGGGTTACTATCAATTTAACACATGGCTCTATGCATGTGAGCCATTTGTCCTTCATACAAGCTACCACATGTCTCCAACATCTCAAGCCATTTGTCACACAATGAATGATGCCACATGTAAATCTTTAATCAGTCCACATGTCACACTAGGATTGGTCCAACTTTTAATATTTTTTTTAAAATTCAACAAAAATTCCAAAATACTCGAAATATTATCAAAATTGTCAAATCATATTTTATTCTCGTTAATAACTCAATTATACCTAGAATGTCATGAATGTAACCACAAATATTGGTATGAGTCGAAAAATGCATATACATAAATAAACAAAAACTCAATTATGCAAAGCATACTATGCATTGAAATTTCTCAATATTTTAACCCCTAATATAGGGTGTTACATCTGTGATTTCACTATTCTGGCCCCTCCTTCTCTATAGTAAATTCTATATCCTTTTGAGTGGTTGGGATAACCTAATAGCAATAAGTGGAACGAGGCTGTAATTTGCTCTCGTAAGGATTATATAACCTTACCTTAGCACGAATGTGTTCAAGACTTGGCTTCCTTCTAACCCAGAATTTAAAAGGCTTCTTTGGTACTGACTTACTTGAGACTCTATTTAAGATATACAATGCCATCTTTATAGCTTCACCCCAAAGGTATTCGGGTAGGTTGGTTATGCTTTGCATTGACCTCAGGACTACCTTGTATAGTGAACTGAGCCATTATTCTAACTGATTTTAAATACCTGACAAACGAACCCTTTTCTTGTCCTGCAACCCCATATCTACTATATTATTCCCCTCCCCTATCAGATTTGACTATCTTTATTGATTTTTCCAATTGGTTCTCAACCTCAGTCTTAAAGATCTTGAACTTATCATGAACTTCAGACTTTTCCTTAAGCAAGAACATATAACCATAGCGGGAATAATCATCTATAAACTTCAGAAAATGTCTAGCATTGCATAACGTGATTGTAAAGGGACCATTAATATCTATATGTATGAGGTCCAATAAACCAGAAGTACGAGTTGACCCCTTTTTCTTTATCTTGGCCAACTTACCCCTATAATAATTGATACATGTTTCTAGATCGTTGAAGTCCAGAGTTGGAAGAATGTTATCCCTTATCAATCTCTCAATCCTCTCTCTAGAAATGTGGCTAAGATATTTATGCCACAATATGTATGATGTTTCCTTTATGAAGGCTCTCTTTCAAGTAACATGCTCAATAACATAAGAAGAGGCATACATTTCATTAGGAGTAAGACACATTCTATACAATCCGTAGGATAAGAAGGCAGTTTTGATATGTCTTATATTGATAGAAATATTTACAGCTAAAGTATCAAATACATAATGATAACATTCTTTATCCAAAACTAATATAGAGTTCAAGTTCCATCTAAAAGACGGTATATAAAATGTGTCTCGTAAAACTAAGACAAACCCTATATTGAGGTTTAATCCTACATCTCCTACATATAAGACATCCACCTCTTAAGTGTTGCCAACCATCAGCTTCTCCTCTCCCTTAGTCAGGCTTCTCCTGGATCTGAACCCCTATATTGTGGAAGCATCATGGTTAGAAGCTCCACTATCTAACCACTAAGAACTTGATGTGGTTATAGCTACATTGGATTCATGAACTATAAAGGCCGAGGAGTTACCTGACAATTACTGCTTAACCTTCCATAGCTTGTACTTCTCGCGATCAGACTTCCTATGCCCCTTCTTCTTACAGAAGAAGCACCTCATACCCTTTAGGTCAAGTGGCCCCTTGGCAATGCTGGACTATCTAGTTTGAATCCTAGGAGAGGGCTTGGGTATCTTACCTTTACCCTTAGGCTATTGGGGTTTAGCCTTTCCCTTGCTTCTGGTAGTTGTAAACATAGCTGTATGAGGAGAACTCTTAATCTTTTCCTTCGTTGCACCACACTATAAAATCAAGGCATTGATGTCCCAGGAACTCTCAAGGGAAAGTATTTAATGCCTAAAGCACTATGAGGTTATCAGAAATTGGTATATCAAGCGCCTTCAACCTAGTCTAAAGGTGTATCATCCTGATAATGTACTCTCGAATGCCTCCTTCTCCTGTATACCTCATAGAGAATAGTTCCTTAATCAAAGTACTTTGCTCTACATGAGAAGACACCTTGTATCTCTAAGAAATGTTATTCATAAACTCCTTCGTTATGGTCGTATCTGTTAATCTACTCAGCAGATGACCTGGGATCGACCTTTTGATAGTCAAATAGCACATCCTAATTGACCACTCCCAGACCGTCATAGCTGTTTTATCAGCTTCTTAGCTGATATTTGTAAGTGGATAAGGTCTCTTGATGTGCATCGTCATGTTGACGTCAGCTATCTCCAATGCAAACTCCACGTCCTTCTTCCACTTCTTGAAATTGAAACCATTTAAGGTTTTAATTGTGATAGCATTGTTGTTTACTGAAAAGGTGCCTACAAGATAGAAAAGACAATGTAAAAAGAATAGTTTAAAAGTAGGACAACAGTGATACTTAAAGCATTAAAGCAGTATCTTTATTGAGAATCTGATTACACATATTATAAAACATCTTTGGGTTGAATATATAATATATGTAATTAAATCCCTTTATAAAAGCGATCAGAGTATAAACCATCAACTCTCATGACACTACCACCTTTGGGTGAATAGATTATTTAAGCAACGACTTTCCTCTATCTAATGCCTTTATGAACATCTCAAAACTCTATGTAAGGTGAACACCTTTGGGTAGAATAACCAAACATAAGGTTAGAGACATCCCCATTATGTGAGCAGAACAATCCAAAATACCGACTTGAACGGCAACTTTGGTGCCTACATTCTCATCAGTACCTTAAAAAGTCCACAAATACAAGGGATATAACTTTATGTCATCCTCACATTCTATATGTGTATAATATATGTGAAAATCAATTATCACTATAAAAACTAGCTTCACAATTAAATAATTACATATCATTGCTGAAAACATTGTCTTTAAACTTTATTTAAGATGTTTATAAATAAAAAATCTCAATGAGAGTGTTTATCATACTTTTCCGAATACCGAACCTACCTTACGAGACATAAAACTTTAAGTGTCTCCCTCATGTGCAGTTTAGAGTATGAAAATGCACTTAAAATTAGCTTAAAAAGGCTTTAAAATTTTTTTGGAATACAATTACTAATGTAATAAATCTAGAAAATTTGAAAAAAAACACTTTAAAAATTTCCCGAACCCGAAAACTGACCCAAAAGGACCCGTGGCACCTTTACTGTAATTCTAAGTTTTTTTGGGTGCTGACATCAGCAATACTGTAGAGTGCGGACAGACGTGCGCATGATGCGTTTGGCTCGTGCATAACATGTGCCCCCATACACACACGCGCGTTTACTGTACAACGCGTGCACTGATCCATGTAGCACTGTCGAGCTGCACTAGTGCATTGCCCTCTGACAGGGAGGGCGATTTTCAAGCCCGGGATCACATTTTTCGCTCTTTTGGTGCATTTTCGACCTGTTTTTCATAGCTATCCTTATATATGCCACTTTTACGTAATTATATACGTAAAAAATTGAAAAACAAATCAAAAACTGAAGAAAATAATAAATGGAAACTGAAAAATCTTTTTTTGAGCAACTCGATTAAGTAACCGCTCTGATACCACTATAACATGTAGGACAAACCTTATTACGTGTCCCGGATTGTTGATGAAAGGGTTAAAAATGAAGGTTATGCGGAATACCTAATTTTGGTTCTGTATGATGTTTCGAAGCAGTTTTCGATGCCAAAATGAGCTCTAATCTCTCCGAGACTTTTCTAAAAGTTAATCACCGATATTTGGTTAACGCTTTTCTTTAGTTTGCTTAAGACGTAAGCAATCCTAACGGGTCAAAGGATCCATATGCTTATGAATTATGTAAGTAACTAAATGACACCTTAACCTTTATCTATCTCACACTATTTAGGATTCTTTTTTTCTCGAATTTTGATCTATTAATTTAAATCATTTATTGGGTCACTTTATTACTTTTGTTATGATTGAATTACTTAATTTAACTAATAAGTTATTTAAAAAATGAAAATATAATTAATAGTTATCTAATTTTTAGAGAATGACAAAATTATCCATCAAAATATGGTTGAACAATGGAATTACCATGAAGGGTAATTAAAGGGGTAAAGGAGTAATCTAGTAGATAAGGGTGAATGAACGAATGAGTGAGAGCTGAGGCTGACCCATGCAGTCTGGGGGCATCTAAGAGAAAGAGAGAATCTTTGGTGGGACTCACGAATAAAACGGATTTGCTGTGTTTTGCTTTATCCCTATTTCTGTAGATGTATGCTTATCCTTCCCAGTTCATAGCTGTTGATCGTAAGAAGTACTTTTTGAGTAAGTGCATCATATATCGTCATAAAACAAAAGTACACTCACTCGCCGGTTTTAGAAGTTGAAACTTGAAACCGTCATGTCATATGTCATATCCCTCTTTGTTTGCTTATTTTTGTTTAACTTCCCCTTTCTTTTTCTTTCTCCTGACTCATCTGACTCCCACCACTGTCTCCTCCACTCGGCTCTTACCTTTGCTTTCCCATAATTAAACGCCAGCTCTCTCTCACACGCACACTCTCTCTCTCTCTCGTTGTCTTTCTAAAGTTGTTGCAAAAACTAAGAAACCCACAATCATGTTCCTGTTTTTGTGTAGTAATGATCAAACGTACCAAGAAAAGGACTACTGAGGCAGATGTCTCCAATTTCTAAGCAGCCTTCTTGCTTTTGTCTGCATATCCACGAGCTAGACTGGTACTGACTTCCCACTTGCTACTGAGAATGGTATGCTCCCATAAACTAAGTTTCTGCTGTCAATTCTTCCTTTTGTCATTTTCTTTATGTGATTTCTTAAAGAGTACCCGAGTCGTCAATTGAGCCTGCTATTCTTATAGAAATTGTGTTCTCTCTCTTTCTCTGCATGTTTATTATTTTAGTGGATTTCTTCTGTGTTTGCTTTTGTAAATGTTGAAGTTCAAGGTTGCTAAAACTGTCTCATGAATATGATTGTTGTTACCTGAAATAAACCTTTCTCTTGCCGCGGAAACTGACTGCTCGTTAAGTCTTTCCACATTACCTTTTACATACTACCTTGCTAATTGGAAAGTTTTGTTTGTACTTAGTCACTTGAAATTAGGTGAGGTTTGATGTTTGTCTGGTGCTTTACTTGACATTTTCTTAATTTTCTGGCTTACGGTTTGGTTTTGTTCATTCGCCTGAGATTAAAAGCTGCCAGAAAAATGCAAACTGATGTGCTAATTCTACAGTATTCTCTGTTCTAAGTCTCTCCTTCACCGTTTTCCACCTATCCCTTTGGAAACTATCGACAAATTAATTTCTGCAGTAGTTGTCTACCGAATTGAGTTACTAAAATTTAGGAGCAGTTATCTGCTAAAAACGTTTTTCAGCTTTAATTACCTGCTAAATGGCCTTTATGTCCTTCATGATGTTTTACTTATTTCCAATCCTAAAGTAAAGAATTTTTTTCATGTTTATATTGCTTTAAACATGGACAGGTTTTCCTTCTAATCTACTCTAGGACCATAAAGGTGTTCTGACCCAGGATATCTTTGGTTCGAAATCTTTGTAACATTGCTTTAGCAATATTTGTGTTATGCATCAAATGTTTTAGTTCAATGCACATGAAGAATTTTGTTAGAATATTATGTAAATGAAATACATATTGGTACCAGAACTTTAACTTGTATCTGAGGAACTACTTCGTGGCTTAAATCTTATCTTCTAGGATAAGAATCACTGCAACGATTCCTTAACTACGTTCAGGAGAAAAGGCCAAAGCTTATTCCCTTTGTTTTTGTTGCTTCTATGAATGGAAAAAAAACTACCATACAATCTAGAGTCTTCAGCTATCAAACAAAGCACAGGTGGCCAAAAACTTATGGCCAATCTGCAGTGGTTTGTATGGGCTAACCACTCATAACAATTGTTGTTATTTTTTCTTGAAATTGTGGTAGATCCGAATGTCGACCTGATTCAATAAGTTCGCGGTGCGACCCAAATTGGATAAAAACAGAAATCTGTGTTAGAAGCGAAGGGCTTGGGCCGTTAGGATCTGTTTCGATAAGAAAATAAGAAACCTGGTTGTAAAAGGTGATCTATCAGTATCGTTTTCTTCATAGTAAAAATTCTCTCTATACTCTTGCCCGAAAAAATAGGCATTATTAGCCGAACCTCGTTAAATCTTTGTGTCGTCCATTTTTTATTTTCAGTGCTTTGATTGTATGATTGTGCACGTGAAAATTAACAACAATCTAGTCAAAAGTGCTGTCCACATTGGAAGATGAGGTCCTTGGGTGTGATTAGTATGATAATAAGAGAAAGCATCAAACTCTTTAGCTCTTCGGTCCTTACTAAAATTGAAGTCTCGGATCAAAATGCAACTCCAGTCCATACAGTCCGAATGTCATTAAATAAACGCAGCATGGAGAAGGCGTTGTGGTGTAACAAGAGACTTTTAGAGGTAATAAGCCTTGAATTTTAATATCACGGACTTCTAAGTCACCATTTCAATATTATACAGCTTCTGTCATAGCAAAGCAGAGCTTAAAAATTACCCCAAAAAAAAATGGTCAATTTTGTTCTGGTTGATTCATATCCTATCCTGTTAGTACTTGATGCTTGACTGAAAAACTGAAGGGGGGCTTGCAAAGTTGTCAAGAGCAAGTAGATCACATAGTCATTTTTCTCTTAGGCATTTTACTTGACACCTTAGAAGCCACAAAACTTGATTGTATAGTCGTATTTTCAATTGCATGCATTGTTCTCTCTCTTCTTCCAGGCAAGACTGTCCTTGATGCAGTCTATTTTACCAAGCTTGAAAGACTGATTCCCCAGAGAACTAATAAGGTGTCATCCTGATGTTATGACACTAACCTTTAGTTTTGATGAAGAAACTGATAAGCTGTGGTTAAAAGGTCCCTTGTTATTCCTTTCCAAATTCTCATGCTCTACATTGACATAGATAGTTGAAGTGCTCCAAATCTTCTGTTATCTCTGCGCATTATAGATTTCTTATATTTTTTGTTCAAGTAAATCAATAATCAAGCTCTAAACTTCTAATGCAAAATTAACAGGTGAGGAACACCTAGTTTCACAGATGATAGCTTAAGACTATCTCAATCTTGGTATTTTTCTACACACTGCTGAACTGCAATATGAAAACAAACATTGATCTTGAAGTTGAGGCGTCCTCAGAAAATGATTCGGAGGTTAGCAGCCAAGTAGCTTCAAACTTGTCTATCCAAGAAACATCAGTTCCTTCCAATGACACTCCGATCAACTTTTCCCAACAGACAGATCCCACGGTAACCCAGTTTGGTTATCAACCAGTTTCTCTGGATTTAAAACTTGGCTGCAGTAATGATGAGTTGGGGAAAAGCGATCCAGTAGGATTCTCATTGTCAAGCACAAGCGAAAGTAGTAATGAACCAACATTGCATGCCACTGCAGCAGTGAATCCGCGGGTCTTTCCCTGTAATTACTGTCAGCGCAAGTTCTTCAGCTCTCAGGCACTTGGTGGTCACCAAAATGCACATAAAAGAGAGAGAACGTTAGCCAAACGAGAAATGAGAATGGGCATATTTTCTGACAGGTACGCTAGCTTGGCTTCTTTGCCTCTGCAAGGATCTGCGTTCAGATCTCTAGGAATCAAAGCACACTCATCAGTTCACAACAGCTTCATGCCTCAAGTCAGGCCACCAGATGGTAGAAGCAGTGCAAGATTTGATCATGGTTATCTAGGCCTGCCAATTTTGGTTGAGGATGACGATTCAGAACTTTTGTGGCCTGGTAGTTTCCGTCAAGTAGCAGATTCAGATGATAGGGCTCCGAGTTTTGTACTCACAGCCAGTTCAACCTTGCATTTCTTAGGTGCAACTCCAACAGTTGATTCGGAAAAATCTGCACCAGACCTCACATTGAAGCTTTGAGTCCGTGAGAACCCTCTTCAATGTCTTTGCCACGATATTATCCTTTGTATAGCAAGATGTGCAGGGGCAATCAAACTATACCTACTTTCATTTCTGATCTTTACTGTGATGTTGTAATTCTGTATGTTAGTGTGAGCTCATTTTGGAGATTATTGTTTGTAGACTATCGATCGTGAATGCTATAACCCTGACGGATAAAATTGCAGTAAGATCTTCTATGTCTTATCCTATTCTTTATTCTGATCTATTAAATCTCAATCATTTATTTATATCCATCCAATAAAAATAAATAGTTAAAATTTAATGTAACAGAATAAAATACAGGATAGAGTATTTCCATAAAATTAAACAGTGTCATGATGGGAATTTTGAAGAAAGGGACCAGCTCTAACAGATGTCCAACTCTCTTTTCCCTCGAGCCCACAAGTTTAAACGTAAGAGATGTAACACTTCCCAATTAATTCTCTCTCAATGGCGAAGCAAAAGAGTCGAGTGATTTTTGAGATCAGGACTACGTCAGCTATTCTCATTGTTTGGTGCTATTTTGTTCCATAAATATTCATCTATTTAATAAATAAAACAAATGTGATTTTTTAAAAATAGAAGGCACACATTAATAAGGAGCAGAAGACTGCTTTCTTGGAATCACGCATGTCAGGTTGAAAGCTTTCGATACTGACCAAATGTTAGAAATTTATTGATATTAAATATTTTATTAATTCCTATTTTTAAAAATTAACGTAAAGTAAATTAAAATTTGATACGTTAAACTCGTGTAATAAATAATTTAATTAAGTGGGCTCAGGTCCAATTAAGAAAATGACTTTTTTTGTGTGGGTTGGGTTGTTATTGACCTACTTAAGTTCACAATATATAGTTTTCTTTAACATTGAGGAGATCCGGGCACTGAAAAAGATGCATAAAGATCTTGTTGATCTCGTTTTAAGCAACTCTCATTAAGGATAATTATAAGTTATAATAGCTAGTTCGAAGGTTGATGAGCTTATTTGAAGTCTTCAACAACTTGCTCAAATAGCAAAACATATATATTTTTTCTTTATACAATTTTGTGGTTAATTTTAGACCAATTGGTAAAGTTTGTACTTTGTTTAATATTGTTAGTTTATACCCTTGCAGTCAATTTTTGGTTGTAAATTTATTTATATAAAAAATGTATTCAATAAAAGATATTTTTATCTTTTGTGTATTTGTTGATTGTTTAATTATTAATCATAAAGATAAAATCTCTGGAATAATTATTATGTAATTAAAAATTAAAATGTGATTATAATTATGAGATTCGAATTGCATTTTGTATTAGTGTCAAAACGTTCCTAGTCATAGTTTTCATCAAAACGGGGCATTGATGAAATAATTAGACTAGCACATATTTGTTTCTTTCTTATGAAAAAAGCAATTGATCTCATAGATTAAAGTGTGAAAATATTTAAACAAACATGTGAGTGCTTATTAGATAATAATTTCACTGAACTGACCTAATTATGAGAATTCTGAATGGAACATTACTTGTGTGTCTGTGGATTATCTCATTATAATGGTTGTATGACTGATCCTTAGACTTAAGATTATCAAAATTATATCATATAAGAATTACTATGATTTGATACTACTTATGTTCTATTTTTGGAGTAGATCAATTTGATAGTTATTGGATATAGTATGAACTATGTGGACATAGTTGAGTAAATCAATAAAGAATTCGTTGTCCTAAAATAATTCGGGAGAATATTCTGATGTCCTTGATTAGTAATGATTTTGAGAATCTCTGGCTAGAGTAAATTGAAATTTGGAAAAGATGTTTTCAAATATCAATTATAAATCATTTACTAATTAGTAAGAATGAACATGATTGAATTATTTAGAGTAGACTTGAATTCCATACTCTAACTCCAATTGAAACATTAGATGACGAAATGATTAATTTGTACATTATAGCCAAGCATAAACAGGTTAAGTCAAACCACTTTGACATTCCTAATATTTGGGTGGTCATGATATGTTGCTAGACGTCAATCATGATATATGATTATAAATTGTTTAATTAGGGAATTAAAGATAAATTAAAAGGATTTTTAATTTATCTTATTCTAATTATGAATTAGAATTAGAATTAGAATTAGAATTTATAATCATGGCTAACATATTAGAAACCTAATGGGTCACACATAAAAGGTTTATAAAGGAGAAAGTAAAATTTGAATTAAGTTGGACTTAACTGAGAAGTTTTAAAAACTTTAAGTATCAATATGTGATATTTGATTTTATAAACATTAGTTCGTAATTATGACTAAAGTTTAACTTTAATTGTAATTTTAATAAAATACAAGAACATGAATAATAAATTTTTTCATATAAAAGGAAAAATTAGAAAATTTGGAGCTAGAACTTCCTACATTTTTCCTCTCAAATTAGATTTGAGTTTTCTATGAATAAATTTGTGGATACCATTAGAGGCCGAACGATTAAACGTCTCGTCGATTGACGGATTCAAGGAGATAGGAAATTATAATAGGAAATTGAAACAGGTTAGTATAGCTTTGTCAATTTCTTGTTTTATGTTTCTAATTAAATTTTTTTAAAGTTGATTCTACGAAATTTTTTAATTTCATTCCACTGCATTTAGATTCAATCTTATGTTTTTCACTAATAAACATGTGGTATCAAATTGGTTTCAAGATTATGTGAATTAAATAAATAATTTTATAATTTCTCATAAAGAAATTGTATAAATTATTCTAATTTTCCTTAAATACATAATGCATTTGTTGTTTCGTTTAATCTAGACTTTAGAATTCCAGGAAAAACAAGCAAAAAGCTCAATTTTTAATGATTGCTAACAAAAATTCACTGAAATCTAGCGAGAATACCAAAATTTATGCATACAACTGGTGCATATTGTGATAGAAGGAGTGACACGAGTCAGGCACATATGTGAGCTTAGGGAGCGTGCATATGTGTTTGTTGCGTGCAACATACATGTTACAAATACAAATATAGGGACGCATCTATGCATGTCAACTGTATGCAACACACGTGCCATAAAGGTTACCATATGAGTTGCTAACCCCTCACACATCTGGATAGTGCATGAGGTAGCTTTAGTGGCTGTTATGCGCATATTGACATCAACACAATAGATGACAAAAAATCCTCAAAATTTTATAATTTATGGAATGATCCCTAACATTTTTGGATGTTGTGGATCCATAAATTAGTATCATTAAAAATTTTAAAATTTTATTATATTAGTAATAATTGATATTTAATTACTAAAAAATTTATAAAGTTTCTAAAGCCATAGTTAAGTGATCCTTTATGAAATTGACTTGAAACAAATGAGATAAATCTTGTTTTATTATCTAATGTGGTCTACCTATCATTAGATATTGTATTGTTTACCACTTTTTGAGATATTTTTATTATAACTTCTCAAATAAAGTTAATTGATAATATTTTTCAACATTACTATATGAAAATAATTAAGTGCATAAAGATTTTGCATTATAAAGTGGTAAGCTTGTCACATATTAATGCTCATATAGGAAGATGTGAAGATGATATATGGGTGTATCCTTTGTACTTATGGATTGTTTGAATTTCAATAACAATGTCCTTTTAAGTTGGTTCTTAGACTTTTTTACTTGTATGTTAGGAAATGTCACTAATTTTGTATTTAACAATTTTTCTCAGATATGTTAACCTTATACCATCTCGACAACCCTTGGTTAAAAGGCATATAAGGATAGTAGAAACCTAATGTACATGGTGTTGTTAGATTACATGAATCAAGAAAGGCTTTTCTCCCTATGACTCCTATGCTCATGAAATATTTCACCTATAAGTCTCAACGGAACTACTATTGGATCGAAAACAAAAGCATGCAAGATTTGGCTAAAACGGTAGATTTCAAAACTTTTTTCGAAATCAAAGCGCAGTGGAAACAACATAACTAAATCAACTTGTTTCAGCCATACATGATACGGTATAAGGAAAATAATTAACATAAGAACAAGATGAAAATTATACCAACTCCTTGCTATAGCTTTAACTCCTCGCTTTTGTATCCTCTCCTTGTCAATGGATCCTCTCCTCATTGTTGTATCCTCGACCAATTCAATCTATCACTTATTCTCCTTAGACAACTTGGTTACAAGATCCTTTCATGGGAAAGGAGAAGAAATCTTGAAGGGATTTTCCTTAGTTGAAAGAAGCCAAAAATGAAACCCTTCTCATTGAAGTTTCGACTAGGCTATGTAAGAGAGGAGAGAGTGAGTCAAAAAATGCAAGAACACCTTCTTTCCTCCTTCTCAATTTCAGTTAATATGAAAGAAAGAAGTTATTTTCATCCAATGCACCACTTCATTCTTTAATCAATCATAAAGAAGTCAATAAATGAGACTCTTCTCATTTATTTAAGATGGCTATATGAAAAGATCAATAACCTAAATGAGACCTTCTTATTTTCGGTTATGAGACGAAAAAAGGAAGAGAGTACATGAAATGCACCTCCTCCTTCTTTAATTAAATGAATGCTAAAATGTTACATTACATGCCATCATTAAAAGACAACCATTAAACCATTTAATGATAAGATCATTACTCCATTTAATGATG
>JAOQMP010000007.1:276283-293151 GCA_027563575.1 Erythroxylum pedicellare
GAACAAAACGATTTAACGCAATCCCACATAGTAGTTTTGTGTAGTCATGAACTTGATAGAGTCTGTGAAGGAGCTCCATGTCCCTAGCAGGCAAGCGGGAGAAGCCTTTAGTCGAAGTGTGCTTGACATACAGAATGGACTAAATGAAACCCACATAACATGTATTTCATAACTTGTAAACTTGTTGCCCAAAATGACACTTTTTCCAAAGAATGATTTCATAAACGTAGTATCTTTTTCAAAACTCATTTTCATATTCTTTCTAAACTCATTTCCATCGTTCATTTCATAAATCAATAACACAATTCATATACAAAAATGTAACACATTATTAAAGTATTTAAAAAGGCAATAAATGCACATGAATAAAGTAGTTGTAAAACATTTATTTCTATTTCTTAAAAGGAACATTTATGGCTTATTACTTAATTATAAAAATGTAACCCACCTTGAATTCCTTACTTAAGAATTTGCTTAAGGATGCCTCCCCTCTTGATCTTCTTGCCTTCCTTGATTCCCTTTATCAATGACAAAATTTTCCATTCAATAGGAATACAATTTGAGGACCCATATATAGCGTATTCATTAAGATAAATTCTAAATACTCAAACTCTTCCAAAAGTCAAAACCTTCAGGTTAATTTTCATGATCATTCTGATTAGGTAAATGAAGAAATTTGATAACATTTCCTTCTAGAAAAATTTTCCTCATTTTCTTAAGTTTTTAATGACACCAAAATCATTCAATTTGGTTTAAAAATTTGAAAGTTATACCCTAAAAATGTTTGGACTGTTCTTATGCTGAAACAATATTATGTGCTCAACTTCCATCCAAAACTTGAAATTCTTAAAGATTGACTTAAAACTCTATTTCTTCAGAAAATTTGTATCCTTATGTCTCTAGTTTACTCCAAGTCAAAAATCACTCCATTTGGATAACTATAGAACAAGTTAGGCCTAAAATACTGAAGCGCATTTAAGCTGTGTAGGAAACTTCGTCGTGATGAACTTTCATATAAACATACGAAATGTACTTGTTTTAGCTACATTTTCCAACTTTTAACTTCCAACCCTTCACATATAACCCGTCTTATACCTAAACCATCTTTTCTACTTCATTTCCTCTTCATTCTCAATTTCATTTCAACTCAATATCATCCATAAACAAATTATAGTCCACGATTGATCATGAACACTAATAACAAAACATACACATATATACACTTTCATCATCAACTTCCTACACATATTCACTTCATTTTTACTTTCATTTCACTTCTATCTATCACCAAATATGCTTTATTCAAAAAATCAAGAAGCGTTAATGCTTATACTTACTTGTTTAGCTTCAAGATTTTCAAACTCTTCAAGTTTTCTCTTGAAAGCTAAAAAAATTGAAACCCTAGCTTGTTTTCTCTTCTTTTCTCTCCTTTCTCCTCTTCTCTTTGTATTTTCTCTCTTCTCTCTTTTCCCATTGACATTCTTCTCTTCTTCAAATACAAGACAAACATTTCTTCTTGCACTTATACCCTTATGAGTCTAAAATGTCCCTTTTGCCCTTCTTTCATGCCTTATGGCTCTTTATCCTTAAATGATTTACCAAAAATACCCTTGAACATTCTTACTACTTTAATTCAACTAACCCATGAAAAATAATCTTACTAACATTAACATAGCAATTAACTGCAAAAATTAACCTATCAAAACCTCATAATTCATGTAAATCATGCTTAACTAAAAAAAATTCGGGGACCAACACTAGATTAAATGACACATTATATGTGGTTGTTGCCTTAATTAATCGGTTTTCCTAATTTGTAATGCTACTATCGAATTGAATCTAGAGATCAGATCCTAGTGTATTCGGTGGTTAGGTTTAATTAATAATCGTACCTTGATTAAACACTATCTAAGGGAAAACTCGGGTTAATTATTAACCCACAAGTAATAATTACTAGGAGAGGTTTGAGAACAACAAATCATTGAAATATGATTAATTAGGGTGTACGTCGAGATTGAGCCAAAGAATCGAGTTCCTACCAAATTCTCACTTTTATCATTTTTTACATGTTTTCTTTAAAGTGCTTTTATTAGTTATTTTATCTTTTTTTTAATCCAAAACCCCCATAGCCTAAACATCGATTAATTTCTTTTCAAAAGCTAACTGAACACTCTCTAAGGGGTCGACTTAGACTCACCACTACTAAAGTAGTAGGTCTAGTTTTGATTTTAATTAGCGTTACAACGCGGTGTCAAAATCTCTCAACACAAACCTTGCCTTAAACCTTTCACCGGAGTCATCATGTCTACATTTCCTTCTAAACACCCATTTACCACTAATAGGTCTACATTCATTAGGTAAGTCAGTAAGATCCTATGTAAAATTAGCCTAAAGGGATTCTAATTCACTATTTACGGCCTCCTTCAAAAAAGGAGCATCTATGGATGTTACTACTTCTTTATAGGTCTTAGGGTCATCATCTAGAAGAAATATTGACATAATGTCCTCAGTTATGACATCAAAGTTCTCAATCTCAAGTAGGAAAGTTGTAATAAAATTTGGTCCAAAACTAGTTTCAGTTCTACGCCTCTTACTGCTCCTAAGTTCAACATTTGGCTCATTATTAACAGAAGCAGTAGCATGCACAATATTAGAATGCACAAAAATATGATCATCATTTACAATTTCATAATTAGATGACACACTCACAGACTCATTTCTTTTGTAACGAAAAACATGTTAAAAAATTCAGCATATCTTGATTCAAAAATAGAATTATTACTCAAAGACATAAATCTATAAGCTATACTGTTTTGGGCATAGCAATTGAAAATAACATCAAAAGTTTTAACCCCCATATTAGGTCTCTTGAAGTTAGGTAAACCAACCTTAGCTAAGCACCCCCACACTTTTAGAAATTTCAAATTAAGGGCAAATCCTTTCCATAACTCATAAGGAATTTTATCTAACTTCTTATGTGGTACGCTATTTAGAATATTGCATACAGAGAGTACAGCCTCTCCCTACAAATTATCAGGAAAACTGGAACTTATCAACATAGCATTCATCATCTCTTTAAGAGTTATATTTTTTCTTTCCACTATACTGCTTTAGTGTTTAGTGCACTAAGCTCATGTATTATATCATTATGATCACATAAACTTTTAAGAAAATTTATGTTATACTCAGCACCTCTGTCTAGCCCTACTCTCTGGATTTTTCTGTCAAGTTGGTTTTCCACCTCTGCTTTGAATTTCAAAAACATGTCCTCAGCCTCATCTTTAGTTCTTAGAAGGTAAACCTTAGTGTACCTCAGAAAGTCATCCCCAAAAGTCACACATTACATTTTACCTCCTTTGCATATGATATTCTTGAGATATGCTAAGTCTAAATGAATAAGTTATAAAAGTTTTGTATTTCCACTTGTGATAGATTTAAAAGGTTTCTTAGGATACTTGGCCTCAGCACAAATGTGACACTTAGAGAATTCAATGGTGTTTATTGCAGGTATTAGTTCCATTTCTTTAAGTCTTTTAATCGAGGCAATGTTCACATGTCCTAGTCTACCATGCCATAAATTAATGGAACAATATAAGCAAAAGCAGAGGTATTACCATTCACTAATTCAGATTCAACATTGAGTACGAAAAGACCACCTGTGAGATATCCCTACCCTACAAACTCCCCATTACAAGATAGTACAACCTTATTAGATTCAAACACAAGTTTCAATCCAGCCTTATTCAGTAATGAACTAGAATCTAAATTGCTATGCAAACTAGGAACATACAAAACATTATTTAAAGATAAAAAATTGCTAGAAGTCAACTTGAGTAAAATGTTTCCTTTCCCGAGGACTCTAACAATACTAGAATTGCCCATGTAGACACATTCAGCATTAGCAGCCTCTTGGAAATCATGAAATAGGTCTTTATCAGCACACAAATGTCTTAAGGCTCTTGTATCAAGCACCGAATTAGCCTTGTTTGCCACCATATTAGCCTCAATAATAACAACAACAATGATATCATCATTTTCAGCCAAGTAGCTTATGAAACAGACTATTTCTAGATAGGCTTTTGTGCATCTTGATGTTGAAAGCATTGATAGGCTTTATGACCAATTTTACCACACACAAAACACGAACCTTTGAACTTCTGAAATTTGGAGTCTGGTTTGTTAAAACGCTGTTTTTTTGCCACAATTAGGCTTCTACTTGTTTTTCTCCTTAAACCTATCTTTAAGCACATTAATAGTATATTCAACAAGGTTAGTGTTAGTATTATTAATAGAAAGATTATCAAACATATCTTTAGGCCGATTGGCTTCTTCAGTTCTCATATGAATGATTAACTCTTGAAGAGTCAAGTCTTTCTTCTTGTGCTTGAGTTGGTTATGATAGTCATTCTAAAAAGAGGGAAATTTCTCCGGTGGTAGGTTGGCTTGAAGTGTTTCACATATCTTCATACCTTCACTAAGTATGTCAGCAACTATGTTCTGATATTCGTGCAGTTTTCCATAATTGATTTGTTATCAACCATCTGAAATCGCAGCCACATGCCGACCACTTTTTTTTCTTCCCAACATCATCAACCCTGTACTTCTTCTCAAGAGCTTCCCATATTGATTTGGCAGACTTACTAGTGTAAAAAAGATCGAACAAAACATTAGACATATGACTCAACATATGCCCACGAACCAATTTATTATCTTTCTCATACTTTTTCAACTCTACGATTTTATTCGTGGTCGGAATTGCTAGAGCAAACGAAGAATCATCATTTGGAAGCATAGGCAGAGTGACGATGATAGTTGGTGGATCGTTGAACAACACGTAATCAACCTCTAATTATTCAAAAAATATGAGGAACCTCTGATACCAACGTTTGTAATTGGTTCCATCAAGTGGTTCGAGTCTGGATAAAATAGGGAGGGATTTCGTCAGATTGAAAGATGCACTGGCAACCAATGATCTGGGCGAATTCGCTTTCAAATTGATGGAAAAAATAAAAAGACAAATCAATAAAACAATAATTGTGTCACCTTAAACCTATATTTTTATAAAAATTTATGGTGAAAAAAGAAAGACTGACTAGTGGTGATAGTCCCTAAACTGGCTTATTCACTAAAAATCTTCATTCTTCGTTAAGTGTTACCACCATAATCAATCAAACCTACACTTTTTAAACATTCAATTTTAACCTCTAACTCAACTAATAAATATTAAAAAAAATATATTCTTTAAATGCCTAAATTTCATCAATTCATAAATATCATTCAGTTGAAGCATTTTATGGATTGGTCAACATCAACTGTAGAGAAACCATGCACGTTGGAATCATTTGCTATTGCTCATATGGACCTCTTGAATCATCAGTTCCGTATTTATTCTATTACTTTATCTTCCATACTCCTCTTGTTCAATATAATTTCTATTAGTTCCATATAAGTCGTAACCAAAACCATGATCACCAGGTTGCAACAGAATTCCCAGATGTGTTCTTATAAAGAAAAAGTAGCAACACATGGATGAGGATTGGCCTGAATCCTTGAGCACGATTTACTCATATGATCCTGCTGAATGCGCCCTTCAGTGTATGCTTCTTCAAGCACAGCACCATTAAGTATCCCTTTTCCTGAAATTGAACGTAAGTTCATTGGACGGGTGTGTTTTGACTGTGAAATAAGTTGCAATTCTTCATTATTACTTTTTGATAACCAGGCCCATTTCGACTTGGTGGTCCAAAATGATTCATTTTGACCCCTTTGATGTCTGCACCCGAATTACTACAAACCCAACACGATTCATAGACTAATGGACCAACAATTGAGTAGTACACCAATAAATTAGAGCAGTGGCTTCATCTCTCATTATCCAAGATTTACCTCCCTTTTCCCGTTTTCATTTGCTTTATTAAACCAGTGGATTGCGCAGAAAGACAGAAATGATAAAGTAGAAGAAGCATTGTGGACATTATCCTTCATTAAAATCCTTATTTCGGGATGCTATATATATGTATATAATGTACGGGAGGAAGAGAGTTTCTTAAGGCCTGTTATATATAAATGTGTGTGTGTATATATATATACACACCCATGTTTCAGCATAACTTGAGGCCGAAAGATGTTTTTGAACTCAAGCCCGCATTTTTCTTTATGTTACAAAGCAAACCCAATTAGGGGTCTACGACACGTTCTTTGACTAGGGTTGGTTTAGATTTCAGTTGCCTTTGATATTATAGCGAACCATATGGCCAAGCCGTGGTGGCAGTATTTGATTAACTTAGTTTTAGTTCTAGAAGTAGTGAATTTAAATTAAACACTATAATGAAAATGGTTAGATGCTACTGAAAGACAAAGTAAAATAACAGGAAATCTAATAGTAATAGGATGTAGCTACTACCGTAATGGACACAAAGTTGCCTCTGGAATTAAGTTGTCTTTGCTTTCGCAAATGGGGCATGGTATGGGAGGTGACAAAGACTATTCATGCCACTGGATGTATAATAGCTAACACCACGACTTTGGTCCACCAGTAAATACACGTACGTATTATATATGTAATACGATCACCCCCGCCTTAAATGCGAGGCAGACAGTAGGGTCAGCGACTTTCTTGAAGGTCAATGTCAGACTCTCTCCTCAGGGTCCTTTATGGAGTGCATGATGTGAAAGCTCAGTCATGCACACAAATCCCCTCCTTAATTACCTGTCTATACCGGGATGAAATCCTCTGTCTCAAAAATGGTGTACCAATTCTGTCCCATTAAATTCAAGCCATTTATTTATGTGAGACCCACACAAATAGATGGTTTGGATTTAATGGGACAGAGTTGGTACATAAATTTGGGGACAGAGGATCTGCCCCCGTCTATACCACACTACACTACACAAACATCAAATGCATGCTTGTTTCCGTTTTTCCAAAGCAGTCGAGTATATTACATTTTTACTGTCTTGAACAGTATTAGAGAACAGCATTTGTACAACTGCCGGAATAAGACATGCACGCATTTATATATGACATAGATGCATATGATCACCATAGCCTCATGATGGCTCCTTCCTTTGTCTTACTTTTGTTCTCCCTAGCTCGTCAGCGAGAAAAAGGGAAAAAACAGTCTTAAATAAGCGAAACAAATAAGAAAATCTTCTTTTGTGTCACCGTCTGCTTTAGCCCCCTACTTTATCTTTCATATTAAAGTCGCTTTTGTTTCGAGGGAGAAAAAAAGATAAATGAATAAAAAGTGATTGATATCAATCATAAAGCCATCGATTACAAAATCATTTCATCACCACTCAAATCACACTATCTTTACGTATTGTGTCAGAAAAGTTCTGGCAATTGCATTTATTACTGTCTTGAATGAGCCATCCAAAGAGCATCTGTAGCTAGGGTTGCCACATCTCTCCAACATACCCCGCCCAACCTAAGCTCTTTTCCCTCGTCGATACGCGAGAGTATGGATCTCTCATTCAAACACGTTCGTATTCATTTGTCTCTATCCATTGTCAATGTTGTTTGTTTGTTTGTTTTTCTTTCTTGACCAACAAACCGAGAGTTGCATTTTACACTCGCTTAATCATATTTCATGTGATATTCAATGATATATTTATTAATTCTACTGGTATGAGCTATGAGTTCAAAATTTGTGCTTCTGATATCAAAATGCATAAATCCATCACTTCAACTACCTCTTAGGATTTAGGTGACAGTGTGATCTTAATCTCACGACCTAAGATCACATTCTTGATACTTAGGGCTCTTTTTAATGTTCTATAGACTTTAGGTGAAGTAAAAAATATACCCTAATAAATTGACAATATACAAATGTGTTAAGTTTTAAAGCAAAATTTTATCATTAGAATTTAATATCTATACATAAGTGACCCAATTGTAACAATCGAACAACAAAATATTAAGAGAATTACACTAACAAACACACAGATGATCATGATTTATGAAAAAAATTTCTCCGTACAGTTCTAGGTGTAAAATTATTAATAATATTATCAAAATCAATACCATCTAACATATCTTTCTCTATAAATAAAATAGCTAAATCATTCAACCTATTACGATCTTATTTAATTATCAACTAATTTTTTATTATTTAATTATCTTGACGTGTTTAATAAAATCATACAAATTTTTATAATAAATAAAATCATTTTATGTAATCTTTGAATTAAGTAACTCAAATTATTTGATTTAGCATATTTTTAATTGCAATTTGTCGACTGAATATTTCATTTAGTTATACAAAAATAAGAATGTATATCTTTAACAAATATAAGGGGGAATGATGCTAGAGGAGGTTGCAAGGAGTGCAAAATGGATGGAAATAAGGTTGAGAATAGTGGCGTTGGGGTTGTGATGAGGGGTGTTCTTTCACGCTCAACTTATTCTATCGTCAAAGGCTTACTTAAACCACAAAACTACTGGAGCCCATTTCTTCATTTTAATAAATTCACACCCCCACGAGTCACGACTATTGACTTCGGCTTTTTTTACCCCACGACTTGTACCCTTGTCAGTGCTGTACCTTCGAACTGGAGCCCCCTGAAGGAGACAGTTCGGCCATGTTACGAGCTGGACCACGCACATTTAATACATGCCTCGTGTTACGAATCGTCTCTAAATACTTGATTTCAATCTTCCTTTTGTAGAAATCCCATTCCTACGTACATCCACTAACTTATATACTTGGTAGATAAGCTAAAACCACCTAAGTTTCGCATAATCACCTATTCTTTAATTTACAAATGCATACTGGAAACGATAATTAAGACATGAGAAATCACACATTTTTTTTTCCTTCCCAAGCAATTCTTTTGTAACTCTTTAAGTCTAGGATGAAAGAATATGAAAAGTTGTTTTAATAGAGGATATCTATCTACAAATTATTCACGTTAAATTCATAGTCTGAGATTTAACTGTATCATAGACCATGAATCTCTCGAAAACTCGATACACTTAAAACAGAAAATTGTAAATTTGTCTTTTTTCTTTTTATAGCTGCTTGAATTATCTTAATTAGAGTTCATATAAAACAGGTAAGGTCGATTTAAGAAGTAGTGCTCAAGTTATATTGAAAATCTTTCTGGAAAGACACATGGGCTCTGGCTCACTCGTATTTTATGCCATGTATCTCTCTACTTTCTTTGAAGGAAGGACATAATCTCTAGTGTAGTCACTTTTTGTTGTCGTGGATCCTCTTGTTTCTCTTGCGATTCGTACATGGTTTACGGCATGACTTTATCCTGGGCCCCATACTGACTATATCCTAGACCTTATTACTTCATAGATTTTTTCCAATACCATTTAGTCTTTGTCTAAGTCATGCTCTAGGTTCTGCTTTTTCCTACATTTCATGAACGATGGACGAGGGTTGGTAATCAACTGTGCGCTAAGACATGTTCAACCGGAAATTGTAATTTTCTCAATATTTTTGCTTACAATTCTTTACATTTTTTGATAAATTTCATTTTGGGACATCTTCAACAATTACCAAAAACATAACATAAATAAATTAAGTTATAGTAATTTATATGAAAACGTAACAAAATGACCATGTACCCCTATACTTAATTTCTAATTGTCTTCAAGCAACTTAATTTCAGAAAACATCACTTTAGGTAAGTTAGGGAATAGGAAAGTTCAACAATTCAATCAAAATGACCATGTACCACCATTATTAGTTAATTCATCCAATTCATCAACTACCTAGATCTCTAGGTAATTATACTAATTTATAATTCAATATTAACCTAACTAAACAAATTTTCAAATTCAACTCAATTCAAACAATTTCACATCATATATAAAGTAGACACATAAAAAGTAAAAGTTTAAGGCCAAGAAGTATTTGACAAGCCATAACAAAAGTATTTTTTGTTTTCTTTTCTTTTTAATATAGTTTAGCAAGTATGATTATCTTGGATAAAATGTCATTCCAATATTTTTATGCAAGGATATGTTTCTTGTCATGCTTACCTCTACTTACTCAACCATGTTACAATTTTGACTTGCTACTAACACCTCTTATAACTTCAACCTACTGCTTCAATCAAAATCAACACTAATAGAGTCTTTCTTTTCACAATTTACTATCATACGGCTTGATCATCCACTCTAGAACCCATACCTAAAAGTCAAAATGTACCTAAACTTGTCTTATCATTCAATATGATCATCTTTTTAAAGACTATTCAATCATGTTTCAACTAAACTAGTCATTAGAAATTTTGTCTATTTAACATAATATAATCAACTCATAAGATGATATCACTTCAAATATATTGACTTAACTACGTTAATTTCGTTGCCTAATTTCTTAAAAATTTCGCTTATTAAGTTAAATGCAAATGGACTGGATGCTCATAAATAAACTAATACTTAAGGAAATCACTCCCTATACTTAATTTGTATATGGTCCATAAGGTACTCATATTTAACATAGAAAATAAATAAATGAAAGCATGTAAAAGGTGGCCTAAGATGAAGTTATTAAGATAAAAGAATTATCTGATCCTTGTTCTTGAATGCTATTTTCTTTTGATTATGTTCATGATATTAGGATCAAGAATTTGAAAAACAAACCAAAAAAAAAAAGAAACACATAAAAAAGACATCAGAAATAAATACAAAATTGAATTTTACAAAAATCTAATAATGAAGGGCTATATTATTCAATGATCATAAAGTGCACAAAAGAAAAAAGATTGAGTTTCCTTTGTTTGATATCATTTCCTACCATACCTTCTTGTGATCTTATGGTACCCCCTCATTTTGTGTAGGATACCCTAAAAATTTTGTAGACTTTAGTGTTTATCACATTAAGATAATAATAGGATCGTCAAATGAAAAAGAAAATTTTATCTCATTAATTATTAAGATTATCATCATTGTTCTTTTCTTTTTTCCTTAACAACACCCTAATCTATCTCAAGTTATGTGTCCTTGTCATCAGTCAGCTCCTCTTCATTTCTCAAGGCGGTTGCCTTCTAATGTTTTATAGAATTATGCACCATGTTGTTAAGCAATAATCTTTGAGGTCTCTCAATTAAAAACTAGGGTAGTTAGCCAATCTATTTTATATGTTTTATATTGATGCCTCTTAATTTTAAAATTGAGCCTTGTATATGGACATAGATTCTTTCATTAATTCTTCCATGCTTAGTTTCTCCACATACTGTTACTACTTATAATATCCAAGTGAAGGTGGCTCTTAAATTGATTGATATTCCTATTGGAAATTTAAATGGTTTCCTTTCCCTAGATTTCTTGTTTTATTGTTATGGTTATTCTAAAGTTGTTGGTAATTCTTCGAATAATCACCTTTTTCTAGGATGGATTTTGAAGTTTTATAATGCAAGGCTTTTTCAACTACTACATTAACCATTTACTTGGCTTTTGAAGTTTTATAATACAAGGCTTTTTCAACTACTACATTAACCATTTACTTGGTTGCAGAGTTTAAAACATTATAGAACATCTAATTGAAGTAGGTTTAGAAGCTTGTCCAATGTTAGTTCTCATAACACAACCTAAGGACATACAAAAATAAAATTTTAATCAGTTTATTACTTTTTATGCGACTTTAGCTATAAATAATCTTTTACAATTAACTTAGGAATTTTCTTGGAGAGCTGTATGATAGCCACCTTGTGTCATTAGCTATTGCTTTAGGGTTTCTTAACATCTATGAAGGAATAGGAGCAAGAACTAGAAGAAGATATTCCTCAACTTAGATATAATTGCGATATATTATTTTATCCTTTCTTATTTACTTTATTTTATGTTAAAATAGATTGTGTTTATTTTTATTATATTTAGCTAAATCCCTAGTTAGGATCAAGGATGATTTTATTCTCTTAAATCTTAATTTTTAAACTTATGGTTGGTCATAATAGATTCAATATTAGGGAATGTATAAAGGATCGAGAGGTTAATTATAATTTGTGTACTAGGATAATAGACACTTTAGATTTAGAGATATGTATATCCTAGATTAACACGATAACTAAAGAGATTAGTTATGCTTAATAAGTTTGATTAGGTTAAATTTTATATTGAGAGGTAGTAATGATCTAGTTGAATATACCTATGTGCCTTAAGAGAGGGCATATATGTAAAATTTTGGTTGACACTGTTGTGAAAGAGACCATATTAATAAAAAAAAATTAGGAGGTTAAGGAGATCATTAAAACCTTAGCTAGAAATTTGTCAACTAAGGTTATAAGGGAAAATTTTCAAAGTTTCCTCTTTAGGTTCAAGCATTTTCATACATGGCCTCACAAGTAGTTGATCGTTTGAAATAGATAAAGATGTTGTTGAACCAAGTGATGAGCAATATGAAAGCGTGCTATCAATATGGTATGTATAGGCATCTTTGCTATGCATACATAAATATGGAATCGACCTCAAGTTACTATAAGAAGGCCAATCAAAATACTATCTATGTAGAAAAGGTTGTAATAATCTAAGGTAGAGAAGTAAATTTAGATATTCATAGATCAAATTTTTAGTTTTTAGGTTTTATTTTGATGTTTGCTTACTTAATTTGAAACATATGTTGTAAACTGTAAAGATATCAATTTATTACTTAATTGGAAAAATGTTATTTCATGGTATAAGAAGGAACAGTGTTAGGATATAGGGTTTCCAAACATGGAGTTAAGGTTAATTAAGATAAATTGGAAGTTATAAAAATATTATCATCCTAATTTTATCTCTCAAACTTAAGAGTTTTCTTGATCATACCAATTTCAATATGAATTTTATAAATGATTTCACCAAAATTACTCATGCCACTAATTAAGAAAAGATGTTCCTTTTGAAATCATTGATGAATATCTTATTGCATTTAATAGGTTGACGAAGGATTTAACTTCAACTCCTAACATGGCTATACCCAATTAGAACCTCCTTTTTAAGTTGATATGTGATGCTAACAATTATGCAGTGAGGGGCTATTTTAGGCCAAAAAAGGATAAAAAGCTTTTTATTCTAAAGTATGATAGAAAAGTTCGTAATAATGCTCAAATTAATTATTCTACCTCTAAAAAATAACTTTTGGTTGTTATCTTTGCTTTTGAGAGTTCTAGATCTTATCTTGTAGGTTCCAAAGTAATAATTTATACTCATAAAATGTCTCTTTTCTAAAAGGGATGCTAAACTAAGATTAATTTGTTGGATTCTTCTTTTGGATGAATTTGAGTTGGAAATTATAGAAAAGAAAGGTTAAGAGAACCTAATAAAATATCAAATTTTGAGACTGGAGAAAGGAGACCATTTAGATAAGGAACCAATTGAAAACCATGTTCCTGATGTGAGGCTTTGGTCTGCTCACAATAATAAAGCCCCTTGGTTTATGTATTTTATGAACTTCCTTATCTTTAAAATTGTCCTAACAAATCTTCCCTATCATTAGAGGAAGAAATTTTTCTCAAAAATTAAATTGTATATTTGGAACATCCTATATTATTCTAAATATGTTTTGATAGGATTATAAGAAGATGTGTACCTAAATAGGAGATGAGATAGATTCTAAACTAGTGCTACTCTTCTCCCTATGGTGGACACCATAATGTCGATAAGACTGCTGCTAAATTATTATGTTAAAAGCTTTATGATAATAGGTGACTAATGTTAGCAAACATGAAATATTGAAAATTTAAGGCATAAATTTATGGGACCACACACTTCTTCCTTTGAAAACACCTACATCCTGTTTGCAGTGAATTATGGGTTAAAATGGGTGCACATAATTGCTTTTCCTAATATCAACAATTTGTGTTGCAAAATTTATAGAGAGAAAGTGTTGTAAAATTCATAGAAAGAAACATCTTCTCTTAGTTGGTGCCTTAGGCTATCATTAATGATAATGACATTTACTTCTACAACTATAGGTTTAAGATATTTTTTAAAAAGAATGGGTGCACTTTCAGGACTTTCACCACTTATCATCCTCAAACAAGTGGGTAAGTTGAAGTATATGAGTGGGAGTTTAAAAAAATTTTAGAAAAAAATATTAATACTTTTAAGAAGGATTAGACGCTAAAACTTAATGATGCTATTTAAGCTTGTAAGACAACTTTCAAGGCTCGATTGGAAATTTCCCCTTATGGATTAGTTATGAGGACTTAACTAACTGAAGCATTGGTTGTATAAAACTTATCAGCATTGTTTTCACTTAATGGTGGCCCTATAGTTGATATTGATCCATCTATCTTACTTTTAGCTGGCTTATACTAGCTAATCATCTTGTAAGGCTATGCCTTGTTTCTTTAGGAATATAAATTCTTTTATTTCTAAAACAATTTGTTACATCTTCTGATTAAGGTTGAGTAAAAGGCTTTTTGAGAGGTAAAGAAACTCAATTTAACTTAAGTTTGGTTAATCGAAAGAGGCTTTTAGAATTGAACGAACTTGATGAGTTCTTACAAGAATCATTTTAGAAAGTCCCAAATTTAAAAAGACCAGTCTAAGGCATTCCATAATAAAAATATCCTAAGGAGGGGATTTAAAGTGAGACTTAAAGTTTTGCTTTTTAACTCTCATTTGAAATTGGTTTGATAGAAATTAAAGCCTAAATGGTTAGGACCATTCATTGTAATGAAAATGAAACCTAATGGTGCCATTAAAGTTGAAGACGTAGATGAAAGGTCATTCAAAGTCAATAAGTAGTAATTAAACCATTACTTCGAGAGTGAATGTGTGGATCATGTTCACTTATTTATCTTTAATGTATAGCTTTACTTAATGATCAAGTCCAAATAAAATACTCATAAAGAAGAGCTTATTGTGACATAACCTAATGATTTAGATGTTTTCATTTTAAATTGGTAGATTTAGGATCTTTAACATTACTTTTTAGTATGTTCCCACATGATTTGTGTTTTCTTTGCTTTTGTTGTAGTTGGAAGCAAATTAAGGTTATGGCTTTAATCATGTTCTAAAATACTTTCACTTAATGGATTGCAACACCCACTGCTAGTTCACACCTCTAAGAATGCATCTATAGAGCCTTTCTTATCAGAGGTACTAGCTATCCCTAATTCCTTTCATTATTTTATATATTTTCATATTGGATAGATAAAGGAAAACATATAGTTTAATTGTAGAAGAGGGAATTAATTGTTATGCTTTTCAATTTTGTTATAACTAACTTAATAGGAGTAAATATGGGAACTTTTTTGTAAATTGATCAAGATGATATATTGTATGTCTGATTATTATTATTATTTGATTTAAAGGAAAATAGTTATAAGCTTTGATAATTAAGTTGATTTTAATTTACTTCATTAATTTATAAAATGGACATTTAAGTTGCACTATGGTACTTTCTTTAAAATTTGTACATATAATTAGGTTAAATGTGAATTCTTTTTAAGCATTTTTATTATCTCATAAAAAAAGAGTGTGAGAATAAGTGAGTATAAGGTAAATTCACTCTATTGGCTTCACATTGAGTGAAAAGGTTGAAGTTAAAGAGTGGTGCCAATAGTCATTTGAAATGGTGATCTAATTAAGTAACTAGGAGTATTTATAACAAGGTTTTCTATATCACCATAAAAAATTAAGTGACTTTTAAAACAATCTTCCAGATGTTGCTTAGTTAATATTAAAGTTCATGTTTTTTTAAAATTTTATTTAATAAGGTTTATCAAAATGTTTGGAAGTTGAGGCATCTTTCTCGTGTATGTTCATTTTATACATTAGGTTAAGTTTTATGGATTTTACAGAAGTTTAAAGGGTTGTGAAGTAAATATGATTGCTTTGTAACTTAATGCCAATAGCTGAATTACTAAAAAATTGATGACATTTCCAATTGGATTAATAATAGAAAATCTTGATTTACTTGTTGAATTATTTCTAAAGTTGTCACATTTATAAGTAAGGGGACGTAATATTTATTTGCTTAAGAAGAAGAAGAAGAAGAAGAAGCTTAAATATGGGAGAATTTAATAGCTTCACATTACTTTATATTTTTGGTATTATTTTTAGAGAATTTAAATTTTGTTAAAAGGATGGCATTTGGGAAAAATCTAGTCAAATTGGAGCATTTGGGAGTAGTAAATAACTGGCACCAGATGTGGAATCCAAATGGACATTTTACATTATGGTTTCGAGATTTGAGAAGTAGAATGAAACTGACGTCAATGTCATAAATGGAATAGGTACTAGTATGTTTGGATGAAAGAAAAGTTGGTGTTGGTGTCACAAATTCTTCTCACCATTTGGGAAGGATCTAGTTGCTTTCATTCGAATAAAGCTCAAAGTATCTCCACTAAGTGGACTGATTGACTATTACATCTACATATGTTCTTTAATTTGCTTTAGGAAACAATATGTGTCACTTTTATCTATTCTTTAAATTCTAAATTTCAGAGGAGGTATTTGAGGAATGATCTTCTAGCTCAAAACTTCAAAATTCCCCGGATTATTATGGGTGACTTCAATAATATTCTATTCTCTTAAGAAAGTGAAAGTTTAAAGAATGATACTAGGAATACACAAGTAGATTTCATAACCTATCTCAATCATATAGGGTTGGTTAATCTATCATTCAGAGGTAATCTTTATATATGGTCCAATCATTAATAGGGAACCTTATAAATTCTAAGTGGATGGTAAGATTCCCACATAGCTCAAGTTACTTGCACTCATTAAGAGTATTATATCTCTCCCTTAGAGATAAACCTAACTATACATATAAAAAAATTAAAAAATCCTTTTAAAACATAGAGGGTTATAAAAATTCAATATTGTAAAAGGATATGAATCTTTCAAACTTGTCACTAGACTAAAGATCATAAAAGGGAATCTTAAAATTTTTCATAGGATACACTTCAAAATGATT
>JAOQMP010000007.1:318724-336792 GCA_027563575.1 Erythroxylum pedicellare
AATCTCTATTTATGCCCATCAAATTAATAACTCAATTCTAAAAATAATGAAACAAATAAATCAATAATAATTGAAAATTTTCAGGTTCCAACATAAGTTATATAAACATTTGAAAAATTATAAATTACTAACTACATATGGTATAGTAAAACTCCTTGAATCATTCAATTTTGAGGGTATATGGTTGGTAATTATAGAGTTATAACTCTCTGTCGAGGATACCGTTTAAGAAAATTTGTGTACTTGGATATGTTCTCCAAAGCTTAAATAAATGATAATTTAATTTGTAATTGCTTCATCTTAGCAAAGTGCATATCCATTTGATTCTTCTTTAGCCTTTGTCGAAATACGTTGTTGGGAACATATGCAGGGGGAGGGACATATAGTGGTTCCCCTCTCTGATTTTCCTCCTTCTTATCCTCCCTTTTTTAGCTTCCTTTTTAGTGAGGTTCAATCTTCTTCTTAGTTAATTTTACTCCATATTCCTTTGGAGATTCCCCATACTTCATATAGGCAATGCTTTTGCAAGTTGGCCCCCTTAAACCTTTAAATTATGGATGGAAGACATATGATTTTTTGCAATTTGGTCAAACTTAGTTTCCATCCTCTTCTAGCTCCCATCTTGGCTTGTGAACTTAGAATTTAGCACATCCATTAACTTTTCCATCTTTAATTCTAATTAATTAAGCCTATCTTGTTAAAATCCTAGTGGGCCTTATGCTCTCATTTGGTTTCTTGCATTATTAGACCAAGAAAATTTGGGTTGGTTTTTGCACCTAGGTTTATAGGTATTAGAGTAGGGATTATCACCACCTTGAACTAGTTATGTTCCCATGAGATTTAGTTGCTCCATATTATTACTCTCCATTAGAAGGCAATCAGCTATAATATGTCCTTCTTGATTGTACAGTTCATATAGTATCACTTTTAATAGGCTGGACAAAGTGGTTTTCATGTTGTTTATTTGCTTAACTAGGTTTGTAACTTCAGCCTATAATGTTATCACTAAATCAACAACAACTTCTCTCTTTTAATTTTTGAAGGATGGTTGTTAGTTACTCCCTTCTTATGTCTATAAATAACTATTATTTTCCATCCCCTCCAACAAATCATTCACAACATCTATTGTCTTCCTCATCAATAAAACTCCAACTACTGCATCAATGGTACCTATTATAGGTGGATTAACTCCATTATAGAAGGTTTGCAATAAGAGCTCCTTAGTTAAGATATGGTATGATAGCTCCTCTGCAAATCCTTAAATCTTTCCCATACTTTATACAGTGATTCCCTTTTAATTTGCTAGAAATTTGTTATTTCCTTTAAGATCCTTATGGTCTTCATCAAAGGGAAGTATTTAGCCAAAAAGGCTTGAACTAACTACTCCTACATCATTACGTTCTCTACGATAAGAGAATTCAACCATATTTTGGCCCAATCATTAAATGTGAATAGAAATAGCCTCATCTTAGTTGCTTCCTCTAACAACCCTTTATATCTAAATGTGTCACATGTCTTTAAGAAATTGGGCAAACAAGCATTAGGATCCTCATTGTCTAGGCCAAAATATTGGGCATTAGTTTGCGGGATATTTAGCAAAGCTAGTTTAATATCAAAACTATTTATCTACATTGGTGGTTTTTTCATCCCTTATTGATTAGCATTGAACCTAGGCATCATAAAGCTCATAAGTGTTCTTTGCTAACCTCTTTGGTTCCTTTCTTTTGCTATTGGTATTTCTATAGCTTCTTGACATCTTATTTTTCAAAATTTTCTCTCTTACTTGGTGATGTCAGAAGCTTCTGTATCTAAGAGTTTACTTGAATTCCTTGTTATTTTGTTCATACACTTACAATCACAAAACAAAAGTGTTAAAATCCTTAAATCAAAGTAAAATTGCACTATATTATAAATTAAATGATCCTTATTGATGACACCAAAAACTTAATGTTCAGATTTTTAAATATGTTTATATCGTAAGTATATGAGTTATATCTTTATAGTATAAACAGTATTGTTCCCATGACAACTGGATTAGTCACATAACAATTTTTATACAATTTCTTTAAAGTAAACAATAGAAAAATATGGATATAAAACCAACTAAACTAGAGAAAATTATTAATAAAACAAATAACAAAGCAATAATATTTTTATGATTAATATAGAATAATAACTTTAGAATTACGTCTATCCTTGTTTTGTTTTCAGTTTACCTTCTTGATCTAATAATACTTTATGGTAGATGTCTGATAGTTATTATTGCCCTCTCTCTCGATCTATTCAAATAATCCCAATTAAAATAGATAAGAATTGAATTATGACCTCTCAATCTATTAAAACTCTTCCTAACTATCCAACTGGATTTGAAGTAATCCTATGGGTAAATAATAAATGATTAAGATATCTCTTCAATTACCTATTAACCTAGTGTTTATAGGTCTATTATAATACTAACTCTTGCTGTACAACATAACACATATTTTTCAACCTAATCTCTTGATTCAAATTGAAGATTAAAATGATAGACACCACAAAGTATATTTCTATTAAATCAAGAATGTAAAAGTTAAACAAAACAATTCAAAAGCAATCCATAAAATGAATTTATCAATTTATAGTTGAAACTATATATTCTAAATCATTCAAAAACATCATTCACAATAAAGGAAGAAAAGAAAGAAGTTTGAATCTTAGATGGTCTCTTTTTCATGTCCTTGAACAAGAAATTATGTAACTTCTACTCTTCAGGAATTTTCCTTTTTGATATCTTGTTTAGATGTTCTAGGCCCCTTTTTTGGTTCTTCCTTTTGAATTTTATGCTTCTTGATCCTTTTAGGGCTCTTTTTAGGGTTTTATAGTAGTTTTGTTCCAAAAATAGCCCTAAATCACTAAAAATACAAAAATCTCGTGACCTGGAATTCTAACATTTGCAGGATCATAACTAAGTACAATCACTGTCTTTTACATGCATGTTCTATCAAGAGCATGCAAACCTTGTACGATAATGATAGAGGCTTTTAGTTGCTCTAACATTGATCCTACAAAATCGTGATAGAGGCTTCTAGTTGTTCTAACATTGATCCTGCACAATCCTATAGGTCTAAAACCATGATCCATCTCTTTCTCTAACTTTTTCTTTTATTTTTCATTAATCCATCTCTTTCTCCAACTTTTTCTTTTATTTTTCATTAAGTTTCCTATCACCATTCACCATCAAAATATACTAAATATCCCCTAAACCTTTCTTTAAGATTAAATTCTTTCCCTAATCAAACAAAACATATAAAACAATAACAAAGACATAAATTTAAGTCATCAACACATGATTATTACTAAACAAAAGACCTAAAACTCATTCTACAACTTATAAAACACACTATAAATCACATTTATTAGTGCTCAATGGATTTTAGTTCTTGGTTACAAAGCATATAAGAATCATATAGGTTTAATGATATTTTCATCCTATTTAGCATGCTTGTTCTTCCTTTAATAGCTAGCTATATAGTAAGAATAAAGTTATAGGGTATGTTTCCAATTTTATACTAAATGGCTTTTGATGTAAGATTCCTCTATAAATTCTTACATAAATCTTTAATCATCATACATTAATGATATCTGTTCCATTTTATATAGTCCTTCTTCATGGAGAGAGTTAACAATTCAGGTTGAGATTATATAAGGATTTTATGATTAGTTACATGGTTACGTTAGTAAACAGAGTCACTTTAACTATAACATGATCAACAATAACACTTCAAAAGAGATGAGTATGATGAATTCATTAAGGAGGTCCAACATTAGACTAATTATCATACCAAAATGATGTATAATCTCCATCATTAAGCTTATATATAAACTCCAATTTGATTTTCTCCTTAATCTTGATTATATGGTCCATTGTCTATGATGAGTTATATTTTGTCCTTGTGCTCTAAAAGATTTTAATCTTTAGTTAATACGCATGTATCCACCTAAACTAAAGGAAATTTTTATCAGATAAGATGCTCCTATTCTCTTAATCAATTACAACTAGTTTGTGATTTTAATGGGCATAATCCCAAGTCCTCCTTTCTTAAGTAAACAAAGATCACTTCACTTAACCTTATATAGTGATTTGGTGTTGGCATTCCTATAGTAGATAAATCCCCTCATTTGCTATTCAATTATCTTGCTAGTTCTCTTAAGAAACATTAATTGAGAAGATCAATGTAAATGTATGATTTTTAATATTGAATTAACTACTTATATCTTCCCTGTTATAGATAACTTTCTATTACACGATCTTATAATTACTGATTTAATCCTTTCAATAAGTGGTTAGAATTTAGTGAAGGCTACCATCTTAAAAGACATAGGAATGCCAAGGTAAGTAATAAGGTTTAGAAGTTTTCAAACCTGTTATGAATTCTAACCAATTGGAAATGTCACTTACTTCGAAAGAAATGAAAAGATGGCATTTTTCTTTATTAATAAAGAGGCCAAAAGTTCTTAAAAGGATTTAAAGCAGCCTTAAGAGCACTTACTAAGTTAGCATTAGCCTTAAAGAAAAGGCTCAATTTATATATGAAGGATAAGCTCGTACTCTTAGGCTTTTGCATTTGAATTGGAATTTAAATTTCCTTTCTTGCTTAATCACACTCTTAATGAGCTTGATTAATTCTCTTATGCTCAAAGTGAATAGAGAAGGGGAAAGAGGTCCCCTTACCTTAATCATCTTGCTCTTTTAATGAGTTTGTAGGTACAATAAATGATCTTTGGATGATTCTTAGCAACTTCAGTAGCTTGATTCATTCTTTAGAGGCTGAAGGTAATGCTAGTCCCTAAAGAATGAATTAAGCCACTGAAGTTGCTAAGAATCATCCAAAGATCATTTATTGTACCTCCCATTCTTTTAATTTTTTAATAAGGGAATCCTTTGTAAAGCTTGATTGAATGTATAGATAAAGGCGACATAGAAACTTGTAAACTCTTATTTCATTTTTAAATGTAAGCATATCAATCGATCTTTAATGATTGATTAAGATACTTCCATTTTGTTTGGATCATAACCAATCACTATTTTTCCATTATAATAGCAGTGGTGGTTAGTGATGATGGTCCAATGCTTCTTTAAAAAAAAAACTTAGGTGCTTGCAATTATTCTCATTGACTTTACTTTCCAAAAACCTTATTAGAAAAAAAGGTTGATATCTTGTATGTAATCATTTTTCATTTGTTGTTTATTAGAGTTATTAAGCTCTCTAAATTTTTATGATAGAATTTTCATTTTGAGGGGACTATTGAGGCTTTCTTTTTCCTGTTAGAATTCCTTCAGTTAACTCTTTATAAGTTCTTCTCAAATTCACTCTCACTTGGTGCAATAACTAAATGAGAGCAGGGGTTGTTTAGGGCAATTTTTCCTTATCTTTTAGTTAAAGAGTGTACTTCATTGTTAAATGCTCTCTTTTGGTTAACAATCTTAACATCCTCTTCTTATGTTTTATCTAAACTTTAATCCTTTTAGCCAACTCTATTTTATAGTAGGTGCTTTTCACATTCCCTTATTTGAACTAGATTTTAAGGATTATAGAGGTTTACTTATTTGTTATTATCCCCTTTTTGAGCTGGAAGAGTACCATATCATCTTTTATCATTTTCTTGTTTCTATGGACTAGGTTTACCTTTTTCCATGTTTTCTTATATTGAGGCATACCAGGGCTCTAAGTATAAGGAACTGAGATAACATCTTCAAATAAGTTGTCAAATTCATCTAGTCTTAATAATGGGATAGTATCTAGAAATTTTTAATTGATATTAATAAGCACACATGCCCTGAAATAGTTATTTCTCTTTATATAGGTAGTGATTTCATCTAAACATAAAGGTTTACCAATGAAGATTTCTAGATGACTAAGTCCTTTTATAGTCCGTTAGTTTAATAAAATGTTATGGACGTTCAATCAGAGACGGACTTGCTTTTGCCTATGATTATGTATCTTGATGCCAAGTTTTTGCTTTTGTAAGAAACTTGCTTTTATGATAGGGTTACCTCCCACTTTGATACACCTTCCTTTAAGACATCCACTTAATAAGCTATAATAGTTTTTCCATATAAAGGATTAGAAGTGCAATAGTGTAGCTTCAAGGAAGGTGAAGATTCACCTAAGAGCTAAAACTAAGTCTTCCTATTAGAATCTTTATTTTAAGGTTTAGGGACAATGGTACATACTTCCTAAGGCTAAGTTCGATCATCTTGAGGAGATGCAAAAGTCTGGTGAGTTACAAAGGAGTTCTTGAAGCTAAAGGTGGAAACTCCTTATATGTCAGATGTTTGATAACAGATGTTCAAAACTTGACATTATGTTAGAAAAGGAAATGAAAAGGCCAAGTGGTATAAAATGAAAGAGGGAATTAATAGAAATAAAAAGGAGAGATAGGAAACTTTATAAAAAGAAGAGGGAAAATCATATATGAACTAGAGATAAGTGAAAATAAAGAAGTTGAGTGATGAGCCTAAATCAATAAGGTTTACAAACCTTGAGTCTACAGTCTAAAAGGGAGGAGATAAGAAGAATAGAACAACAATGAAAAAAATGGACAAGATTAACAATTACAACAGGTTGAGACAAATAAAGAAGACAAAATCATAATCTTGTGCTTTAGAGAAGCATTTGTGTGTAAGATCTAGAGGAGCTTATACATGACCATATAACAGTTTTAGAGAGAAGTAGGAGCTTTTTATCTTTATTAGCTTAAAGCCCTTGTTAAATGTTTTCTTAGAAAAGTATGAATAATTAAATTAAGCCATAAAAGGCAATCAAAATGAGAATTCTAGTACATGACAACCTGCAAACTAAAAGGAAACAACTAACCATAACCTAAAAATTTAAACATCATAATGATTACAAATGAAGGTTATACACCCAAATGTGATTTAAGCAAATGAGGATCCAATCCCTTGTGTATATTTATGACAATAAGTGTTTTTATCCTCTACATAAGACAGATACAAAATTATTGGTGAGGAACATTAATAACAAGAAATGATAAGGAAATGTAAAAGCATCATCTTGCATTTCTATTTTGGAACTCTATGGGATGTTAGAGATTAAACATCTATAAAGCAAAGCTTTCTAAGTGTTGAACACATAGTTGTACTAAAAAAATAAATGATCAAAATTTTCATTGACCCTTTTACAAAAAGTGCACTAATTGGCAAGTTATGTGAATTTTGCAATTCTGTTAACATTTGGTATCTTATTCAACATAGCCACCCAAAAAATTGTAGAAGCTCAAGGATGATGGTGATCAAAATAAACCAAATATGTCTAAAGAAGTGTTGGTAAGTCACCTACAGTCACATTTCTACGAGTCAGGTTAGTGAATCTTCCAGTAGCATTGTTTCTCCATATTATGTAATCCTCATCTGAAATAAGGAAAGTCTAATAATTTCACTCTTAAACTCTATAAATATACTAGCAGATATAAGGTGATTTCTCTCAATGAGAGATTGAGCTACCAAACTTTATAAGTCACCAAAAGATTTAAGAGGTTCAACTTCATGTAGTTTAATTAGAGGCACAACAGATTGCTAATTATCAAACTAAAATAGGATGTTCTTCCTATTTCCAATTAGATGAATAAAGTGAAGTCTCATCCTTTCCCTCATCCTCATAATGGACTCCAGTGTAGTGGAAGCAAAAGAATCTGCCTTGAAGTCCCACAGGCTCCTATTTTTTATAAAATAAGTGTAGATGCACCTGCGTCAAAAAGTTTGCTTATCAGTGAGTAATCTCTAGAGTTTCTTCATGAGTAGAAAATTATTGACTTAGTGGAGAGAAATAAATCCAAGCCCTCCTTACTTTCTAGGAATAAAAACATCTCTCCACTTCATTTTTAGTTTTCCATCAGAACGTAAGAATCTATTAAGGATCTTGTCAGTAGTCTTTATTACTTTAACTGGAAAAGCAATATGAACTGCCTAATACATACTGTTGGAATTCAAAATGGATATGATAAGTTATGCTCTACTAGCCAAAGATAGATATCTAAAGCTCCAAAAAGCAATTCTGACATTGATTTTATCAATAACATAAGTATAGTCCCTAAGACCCATCCTAGCATCTATTATGGCTATACCAAGATGCATAAAAGGTATATGTTATTTAACAATTCCTGAGATGGAGGATAAGGTTGTTTCTAAATTAAAAGCCTTATGAGCTAAGAATAAACGACTATTTGAGCAATTAATAGTAAGAACAGACATCTTATTAAACATTTGAAGACCTTTTACAAGCACTGATAAAGAATTAGGATCATTTTTAGAAAGCAATATAAGGTCATCAGCAAAAAACGAGTTAACCCTTATCTCCTATATTTGGAATGAAATTTAAAGCTTCTGGTACCTTTAATTGCCTTCTGAAGCAACCTACTGAGTGTCTCCATTACCAAACCAAAAAAATACGGTGACATGAGATCATTTTATCTTACCCCTTGGAGTTTGTGAATTTATTTATAGGTTGGCTATTAATAAGAACATTAAAACTAGGTGTTGAAATGCACTATGAGATCCACTATATAAATAAAACTTGAAAATTGAATGCAGATAGTATGCTTTTGATGAACTCCTAATCCACATTATCATATGCCTTTTTGATATCAATTTTGATTCAAAATAGCTTTCCCATTTCTTTTAGAGTAAGATTGGTCAATCTTAAAGTATCAATACAATATCTCCAATTGATCTACCTGGGATATAAACTCTTTGTGAGTTACCAATATGCTCAGGAATGGTTTTCCAAATCCTATGAGCTAATATCATAGATATAAACTTATAAATGTATTTGCAGCATGATATAGGTTGATAATTAAAAAAGTATTAGAGTTCCCCACTCTTAAGAATAAGAGTGATAAATTTTTTATTAAGGGATATGAACATGGAACCATTATTTGATTCAATCACCATATTCCTTGTAAATGGACAAGACTTCACAAAGTAATGTATATTGAAACCATTAGAGCCAAAAGCTTTGTTGGGATGAAGGGACTTCAATGATTCTTCAATCTACATCATTATAAATGGATTGGATGAGAAAATCAAACTTTTTAGAGTCTAAACCATCCCGTAAAATCTACTAGACACGAGGAACTAAAGAATGTGCTTATGAGGGTTTATTCATGAATTCAAAAATATAATTTAATGCCTTTTGCAATAGCTCATCCTAAGAATTTAGTTCCACACCATCTAGTTTAAGAGAGACAATTCCAAACATATTCCCTAAAATAAATTCCATAATTTTGGAAACTTTAATCCGTAAATACAACCAATTGTAATCGTAAAAATCATGTCTTTAATTTTGAAAACCTAACATAAAAATTTTAATTATTCTATATATAATAAAGGATAATTCATATTTATCAAAGGAGGCTCTATCTAAAACATTGAGGACAATAAAGTGTTGGTTGCTAACATGTTCGAAAATGTGTAATTAAAATGGAAATTACTATAAAATATGGAATTGGTCGTTAAAGATGTTGAAGTATTTAGACAATATTCAAGTTTTAGGAGGATAAGTTGTAGATTTTAGAAAATTGAAGTTATCAATTGAGTTAGATGGTTCATAATGTGATGAAAATAGAGAAAATGAGATCATCTCGCAATGGCTCACCAAGTTAGGTGGTTGACTAAGAATTGAGTTAGAGTGTGCCTGGATAAGTCAATCTATCAAGTTAATCAAATGATTCAATTGGGACATGGCCTATCCCTAAGACTAATTTATAATTTTGAAAGGTTTTATAGCCCCTCAATGGCTAATTAAGCCTTTAAATCTATAAAAATTATTTCCTAAATGTAGGAAAAAATGAAAATTTGAAAGATAACGTCAAATACATTAATGTAACATTTCATTAACATGTAAATCACATCGCTTAGAAAAAGTAATAGTGAACTAAAATCTTCACTTTTTATAATTTAATGAATACGAAGGAACTTAAATTTAATGCTACATGGGCAAAACAAATTCAAAGATAGAAATAAAATGTCACATTTATGGTGATCTCTCCTCATTTAATAAACTTATTTGTATTGAAGGCATATACTTATATATACTTGAACGTTGCTAATATACCCAGTTCTATGCCTTTAAGAGCACATTATGCATCCATATTTGGACATGTTGCTAGATATAGAAAAGCAAACTGAATGAATATTATTTAATAACTCAAACTAGGAGGACATCATATCATGTATACTCCTCACATACTTGTATTAGACAAAGACCATTTATATGTAACACTCACAAGTTATGACAATAATTACAATTTATTTAGAAATATTTCACTACATTTCATTATTATGGTGATTATAGAACCAATAATAATAATAATTTGAAAGGAGTTTTACAATTAGACCCAAAAAATTATAGGTTGAAAATGACTTCAAAATTAATCCTCACAAATCCAAATATAATTAGGTACAAAAAGTTAGATATATCTTTTATAGGAAATTAAATAGTAGAAAGAATTGATGATGTTAAATTAAAACATAAAATTCATTAAAAAAATTTAGGAATGGCTCGTAATGGACAACTAAGCTTAATGGTCCACTAGGTAGTCAATTGGCTAGGTCAATAAACTAATCCGACTATGATGTTATTCAACCTCTACTGCTCCTTCAATTAAGAAAGGCCTTGGATTCCCTTAATTGCTAATTAAGCCTTTATAACTACAAAATTATGTCCTCAAGAAAATAAAAGTTAAAATAGGGTATGCAAATGTATGGATTTATCATTTGTAAGTGAAACAAAAGCGATGTATGGATTAAAACCCTTAAAGATCAACTCTTTCAAGCAAGAGGAAGTATTTTATTCTATTTTTTAATTTAAAATATTTTCATCTTTAAGGAATGGTAATTTTGCTACAGATTGATTATCTTAGTTAAAAATAAATTAAATTATGTTATAGTAATTTTTTACATAAAGTTTATTAGAAATTTATATGCAATGAAGTAGTTTATCTCTAGTACCAATTATTATTTCTTAGACGTCACATAAGAGGGGAGTGAATTGTATATGTGTGCATTTTTCCACATTTTATAATTAATGAAAGAATTTCCCAAGAATATGAATATTTTATTTAAAATATTTAAGTAAAATTTAATTCAAATAGCCACAAGAAACTATAATTTGAATAGAAAATACAATAATAATATAGAGAGTACAATAAAAGAAACAAAATTGATATACATTGATTTGTCCAGAAAATTGTTAAACTACATCGATTCCTTAAGCTATGCTTGAGAGTTTCACTTTCTCTTTTCCTTCAAAAGATGAAGAAGAAGCCTTTATATAGTATCTTCTTTTTCATAAGTGAGGAGTAAAACTTACAATCTTCTTCCATTTCTATGGGTAAAGAGGAATCCTTCACAACTTTCATGTAACATTAACAGTTCTTTATAATATATAGTCCAAGTAATTCTTCTCAACTGCTACACAAACACAAGAATATAAGATTCAAAACCTCCTTTCTTTTGTTCACATTAATGAGGGGCTTAATATAGTTTATGAAATGGTTACATACACTTAATTGTATTCTTTTTTCCTTATAGGGCTCTAACAACTCTCTGGTATGTCAAAGAGGAATCAAGCACATTCAATTTTAACAAATGATGAAATTCTTCTTATAACTTTATCTTAGTCACTTTAAATAAATTAGGGTATCATTAATTGCATAATCTTTTGCATATATGGTATAATACGTAAGCCCATTCATAATCAAGAGAAAACATGTTTTGATCTTTAAAGAAAACTTTTTAATTTTCAAAAAAAACTTTAAATAACTTTTATAATAGATTTGCATAAGTTTTATACAAAAAGAGTGTACGGCTTGGAAGTTTAACTTTTTTAACTTAATTTCTATAGGTTTTTTGGCTAGCTTAAAGGTTTGGATAAGTTATCTAGACAAAGTGAAACAAAAAGCTAAAGAATGCGTAGTATGCAATTGACTAAACGATCAAATAGCCAATGGTGTATCTAGTGATCAACTTGCTAGCCCATTGTGTGCTTTAGAGGTTACAAAAAGGTAACCTTGTCTTTAGTTAGGGGTCCAGCTAGTTGATACATTAACTAATGGATGCCCAGCTAGCCAAAGTTACGTAATTGATTAGTCAAACATGCCTAGTAACAAGCCATTGTAATGACTAATTTATGCCTCTAGTAGACATATTTGTTTATTTTGAGTATAAACAATCGACAAATAAGTAGTGGAGAACACATTTGACAAACTAAAGAGTTATTAAGCTCTTGAAGAGACTAGAGAGTTCATATGTGTGTTATATAATATATATTGAGTATTTATTCATTGGTATGAGAAAGAGAGGGACATTTTAAGTTGTATGGTTATGTAATTGAATAAATTACTTAGAGTACTCTTTGTAAGGGTTCCTCTTAACCTAGAATAAGATTTATAAGGGGTTTGATAGATGTATAATTTATCATAATTTTACCTCATATTTGATGTGTTTTTTCTTGATATTTGATACTTTTGTTGTGTATTTAGCACTTAATCCTCTCCAAGTGTGTTTATAGAGCATAATTGCCTTTATGGACTAAAAGTAGAAGAATTCAAACGAGATCATGATAGAAAGTGAATGTTTGAAGAATAGAAAGGATGCATGGCCATGTATATGACTGTGCACTTCCCCGAGCCCATGCATCTTCACAATTCTTATAATTTTAAGTTATGCACATGCATCTCCCCAGAACCCTATATTTCAATATAAAGGACGTGTTTGAAGGAAATGGGAGGTAGAAATCGACAGGAGACTTTAGGAGGTGATTTCCAGACATCGAGTTCATTCTCGAAGGGCATTTTTAGTCTAAAAAAGTAGGAAACACGAAGATTTCATCAAAAGATCCATTAGAAAACAAGATTCAGCTCCTACATCGTAAGAATATTCGATAGAAGACAATCAGGGAGATTTAGAATTATGAACCCATTATTTTCAATTCGTTTTTCTTTCAATTTATGTTTGATTTTGTGTTCAATAAGATGTAACTAAACATCTAGTTAGTTTTTAGGTTAGATGAACCTTATGTTAATAGTTTGATATGATTTTATTCTTTTATTAATGCAATTGGATCAATTGATTGTTGCAATCCAATTACTTGTTTTATTTATGTTCTAGTAATCATATTAGATCATAATCTGATTTCATACATAGCGATCGAGAAATCTTAGGATGAATAGATCCATAATAATTGGAACAAGTTGATTGCAACCCTATAGATAGAATGACATAAATCTTCCGAATTAAGGTCAAACCTAATAAAGGAATTTCTAAAACAGTAATGTAATCTTATAAATTTAACCTGAGTAAATCGGTTAGAAACCTTAGGATTAGTTATTAGTAGACTCAAGTTCAGCTACTAACATACCATAGGAATCTCCATGGTCCAATAAATCAATAAACAATTACATAATAAAAAATCAATTTGTTGAATGATTAGAAAGATTCAAAACCTAGATACTAATTCTCAATATCGATAATTGCTTAAGTACTTCCTTAATTCTTTGTTCAATTTTGTTACCTATTTTATTTTACTTGCCTTAGTTTTAGTTTCTTTTCATTAAAAACATAAAATTAATCTTAGGCTACATAATAAGGGAAGGGTAATTACTAGTATTTATTATCTTTATGAAATTGACCCGTACTTGTCAGTACTATCTATAGCTATGTCATGCACTTGCGGTTATTATAATATTAACTGTCATGAAATAGGGCAATTAAGTTTTTAGTGCTGTTATTGGGGACGCTGATATTAGGAAAGCCTGAATGCTATTACTCTATTCATTTTCATTTCATTTTATTTTATCTTTGTTTTTATTTTATTTTGTTTTTTTCTTTTATTTTTATTTCATCATAATTTCCTAAAAGTCATGTATTCACCAAACCATACACTAAACACATTTATAAGGATGTTGAGGTAAGTGGCAAATGAATTCAAGTAAAGAATGGGCAATTCAACGTAATTTCACTCTCTCTTTGGCCTATTCTAGAAACTCAACAAACCAAAACAATGAATAAATTACAGTAAAGTAACCAATATAATTCACACTAACAATATTCAAACATAATTTGCACGTACAATTTATAATTCATCTAATTTAGTGCCCATAAAGTTATGCAAAATGGGTAATTAAAACACAAACATAATTCGTAACTCTAAACAATCCACAATGTTTTGAAATATTGAAAGTAAAAGTTAGGTATGATAAATACTTGAATGATGCACAAAAATTAATGAAGAGAGTATATAAAGAATTACTGAAGTGCTCCAAAAATCATGAGCTCTACATGTATGGTTATGGGTTGTAAAATATGGTAAGGGGAGGTTTGGGTGAGTGAAAATCTCTGTAAAAAAAATTTAAGAAAGCTGGAAATTGAGAGAAATTTGGTGAAGAGATAGTGAAAAATGAGGGGACATGGGTCAAAAATGCCTTTTATATTGCCAAAAGCCTGGCCTATACATAGTACCATATATAGGGTATGTTCTAGCATACAAAGGGTAAACACAAGTTTATAACATTTTGGTATAAGTTGATATAGAATTGACTTTAGAATTGAGTTGCCAAATCACCTCTTAAACTCATTATTTTGTTTATCTAGGTTATTAGGAAGTTCTCTAGTAAAGACTCTAAGTTGGAATTTTTGATAGGGAGGTTAAAAGGTCTTGATTAGAAACCAGGGGTTTGCCTATTGTTATTTTGAGGGACATGATTTAACTTGTTTCTATAGGAGAAATAGTTTCCTCAATCAGGGTTATAGATATCAGAAAAGGAATAGTTCTTCCAGTTAAGATTGTTTATGTAGCTAACTTGTTTTAGATAAGTCTTGAAAAATGAATTCTCCAATTGACAATCAATAGCTAAATTTCCTAAAGATCCTCAAATATCATAAGAAACATTAGGTTTTCCAACAAAAATAACTACAATAAGATTAAATTTTTATGATAAAGCATTAACTTTGGTAGTGAGAAAACTCAAGCCGTCAATGTCAGACTTACTTAGAGCATTCTTTGCGATGACTATTTCACTCAAACATTAGTAATGATTTTGAGACGTGTCCTCAATTAGATGATATACTTCATTCATGGTCTATTAATAAGAGGATTAACATTAGTAATATCAACTAAGTTTTTAAAGTTGTAGGTCAACGCATTTTAGAATATCTGAATAATAAACCACATCTCCAGCTTATAATGGTGGTATGACCTCAACATATCCTTGTATCTCTCCCAAGATTCGTATAATGATTCTCTTTCACTTTAAGAAAAAGGTTATAATTTGATTCCTAATCTAAACAATTTTTCTTAGAGGAAAGTACATGCAAGGAATATTTAGACAATTGATCTTAAGTAGTAATGGACCATGTTGACAAGGTTTATAAGAATGCTCTCACTTTATCCCTTAATGAGAAAAGGAATAACCTTAGCTTGATGGTATTAAGTAAGACAACATTAAGCTTCAGTTTGTCACTGAACTCCAAAAATAGAGATAAGTGCAAGTTTGGATCATTAGTAAGCAGACCTCCAAATTAATTATGATACATTATAAAAAGAAGAAAGGCTTTTAGGTCAAAATTATTGGCTTCGATACTAGGCATCATAATGATAGAGATGTTACCTTGAGCACTTAGTATGGGAAAATCCTTTAATGATCTCTTTAAATCTCAGGGTTCATTTTAATAAGATTCCCAAGATTTTTGGACTATCATATATAAGAAGTGAACTTTAAAAAGAGAAAGAATAGTGAAAACTGACTAAAAAATAATAAAAACAAAAAAACAAAAAATTAGTCTAATTAATTTGTAAATTAAACTAATATTAACTATGCTTTGTCTTCAACAATAATGTCAAAATTATGATTATGTGTTTTATACCGAATGCCCACAGTGTAGTTGTAACTAACACTAACGAGTACTAGTTGATCCCATAAGGACTAAGTATTAATTAATAATTATTTATATGCCTAACTATCTAGATTATCAAATACAATTGATTGAAAAAGAAAAAAAATTACAATTTAAAATACCAAAACAAAGTAACAATCAAAAAGAAAAAAATATGTGAATAAGCTAGATTTAGGGTAAGATATCTCTTATGTCTTTACTCTGATTTAATAAATGATCAGTTTTTTAGAACAATCACAATTTCTAAGTTACAGTTATACCATCTCACTAAAATCTCATTCTAATCAAGACACATTAAGAATGCATTAGTCTAATCTGTGAATTCTTATGATAGGTTTTAACCTAACCTAGAAAGATTATACAATTCTCTCTTAGTTAACTCACTTAACTCTCGTTATCCATGTTGTAATTTAACTATAAAAACTATCACTTGATCTTAATATACAGATCAAAAAATTGAACCTTCAACTTTCTTTTCTTCAATTCAATTAATTATAAAAACATGGATAAATCTCAAGAAATTAGATATTTCATTAAATCAAAAGATCAAATAAAAATATTACATCTTGGGGTTGATCCCATCTAAATCTATATCATAATTAGTTTATAAATAATTAAGAAATAAAATCATAAAAAAGAAAAAAGAAAAAAAGATAAATAAGTCATCATGAATTTTGAATATTAATTCTTGATGAATCTTGTTGAAATCCTTGTTCTTCTTGTAGTATTGACTTTTTTCCCATGATCTCTAGCTATTATGGATGGCTTCTCACTCTTTTTTTTAACTTTTAAAGTCTCCTTTGGTCAAAGGCTTCCTTCTTTATTGTTGCCTCATTTTTTTAATAATTCAAACCCTAAGTTGTCTAAAGTAGTTAACTATTAACAAAATAGCTTTTATTTGATTTCTGAAAATTTTCAAACTTTACAATTAAGTTCAATTTAATTTAAATTTATTTTCGTTTATCAACTTCTCTTTTATATGTAACTCATTATATCACTATAAGAAAATCATCGTTTAGCGTCAGAAATTACCAACAGAAAATGGTTGTATTTTGTTGATAATTTAAATTAGCGACGAAATCAACCAATGGACAACAATGTCATTAAAGTAGCCGTAGGTAAATTTACTGAAATTTACCGACGGACATATTAGGTAACCGTCGGTAAATATATCGAAGGATTTGTTGTGAACCGTTTGTAAAGTTACCTACGGACCTAAATATTCCATCATAATATTTTTTGATGATATTGGTTATTCCGTCAGTGATATTTTTTACGGTTATGTTTGACCATCAGTAAGTATATGGACGATTCAAAAAATCCTGACGTCTAAGTTGGCGTCGACTTTCAATATTACCGACGAAAAAAAGAGTAACTATCAGTAAATATCTCACATTTACTAACGATTTATATTGTTTCGTTGGTAAATATAGTGCATTTTACTGACAGACTTTAATTTTTCATAGGTAAAGAAAATTTAAAATTTTTCAACATTAAATTTTATTTCATGATCTTATGATTAATGCATAATTTCAACAGTTATGAATTATCTATGCATAATATTTTGATGTGTTTATATATTTAATTTGTTTGAACAGAGAGTTGATTTATGATATAAAGTTAAAATTATCTTAACTGATAATAGAAACATTATAGTGTACATAATAAGTCTTTGTAATTCAAAGCAAATGACTACAACAATCATATTATCCTGGTGACCGTGGGTGCTCTGAGGTGCTACCTCTCGCCTTCAACTCATCCGCCTCATGTCTTAGCTAAGTTATGTAGTCCATCAATGACTCCACTATGGTCTGAAGTTAATTGACTTCATTGGTTTGTGACCATATACTAGATGTTGTTGTTTTGGATTTAAAGGATTGCAAATAACATATGTTCGCAAATGAACCTAACCTGAAGATCCTTTCATGACGGCCCTACCACCCATTGCATCAAGACATGTCTGACTCTCATTAATAGCTTATTTGTGCTAAGACTGTCGTTGAATACTTTCTTGTATTTGGTCCTATTAGGAGGCAATATTTATATTAGTAAGTGATAATTATTAAGAATTAATATTAAAGCATAAATTTCACATACATTAAGTTCTCTACATCGG
>JAOQMP010000007.1:336892-351508 GCA_027563575.1 Erythroxylum pedicellare
ATACACATATTTTCATTTTAACATTCACACATTAATTTAAATTGAAATATAGCAATGTAAAACAATTAGAATATAAGTGTAAAGTTTAGATACTTACAAGTCTCTCTGCATGCTCGTAGTGGGTAATTGATCCGCTCATATGTACAGGAAGACTCTCTCCTCTCAGTCCTTTACGTCTGTTGGTCGAGTTACGTTCTGAGATAGACATTGCCTCCGGTGATGTCCAATACTCCTGCTAATGACTCCATATTTGCTTAGAGACAGTCGTACACCAGCCTTGTGTATCGTACTAATAAAGTCACGATAACATGTACGTACTCGTCTTTTCCATACTTTATGTATGACCGCGTCGAAATCAAAATCTCAAAAAAGCTCTTTCTGAAATAAAAGGAAAAAATTCGATAAATGCTTTTAATGTTATAATTTTTATCTAATTAATATATACAAATCAATTAAAAAAAGAAAATATTTTTTTAATGTATCTCAAACTCCTGAAGGTAAAATGCCTTTATGACATGAGAGATATTCTTCTACACATACCCTTAGGATCAATCTTCTCCTTAAATTTAGAAGTTATATTTCTAGAATATGGTCCAGACAGAATTAACCTAATATAAGAACAAATAATTTTATACCATTTGTAAAAAGTTAAACCTATAACTTAATTATAAACATACAGTATTTCATGTAATTTTACTTACAGATTATTGACAATTGTTATGTGTATTTTTCCATCAGGTCTCTCAGCTCTCGGCTGGCGGTCGTCTCCTTCATCCGATATAAAGGTAGTGGATGATGTAGGAGTGGTGGATTGTCTACCATGGGAAATAGTAGGTGATGGTTAACCTTCAAAGTAAATACCTTCGAATCGTTGTCTGAACCTGGGTCACATTACATCACGTTGTCCTTTTGGTGGCATATTTCTACCTGAAATTCGTTGTTTATTGAATTTTCTAGAAATATAAGAATTTGAATTCAATATTTTACACAATATATTTAAAAGGAAATAAGATGATTTGTTGAATATCATATTTAAGTGCAAATTTTGAATTAGAAGGTTAACAATTTTTATAGTCATAGAACAAGAACAATAACAATTCACACTTAATAGAACGTAGCTTGACCCCTAATTAGTAGAGAAGTTGTTTGATAAATTCTTACAAATACAACAACAAATCAAGTTTAAAGCTAAGTCTAGTGTATTGCATCGATAAATGATAATGATATAATTATTTTCTTAAATTCCAAGTACTATCAGAGTCGGTAAAGGTAAATCAACCCCCGATGTCTACATTTCCGAGAAGGATTCTGATATGTTCGAACGCACTAATTGAAATAGTGATAGTTCTTCCCTCAAGTGTAGGTTTTTAACACTTTCTTGCAACAATGTTTCCGCTATAGCTAAACTTGTAGAAAATACAGTAAATGAGTTGCCAAATTTAGTATGGAAGACAAGCTCACCAAATGAATTGTCAGTATGAAACGGTTTACCTAAAATACAATCAGTATATAACTTAGATATTGTTATATTAGAAAACTGCTAAATGAACAAAATTTGGAATGACACGCATATATGAATGTCCAGAAATGATTATAAATAATTAGAATTAGATAATTTTTAATTTTTCTTTAATATTTCTCTATATCCTCCTGTCTTATATTGAATGACGAGCATGTCCTAACTCTCTATCATTTGATCTGATTAACCATTATTGACCATACTCTCATCCCTCTCTTTACAGTATAAGATTAGGTGACGTTTATGTAACTCTTTACCCTCTAGATTTGCCACTTTCAATGTATAATGAACTGCTTTTTCTCAAAGAGAGGTATGCTTATCAACATTTACGAAATAACGCTTTCAGAATTGCAATTGACTTAACTTTATAGGTTTTGCGTCAAAAGAAATCTTCGGTGACATTTACTTTTCAACACACAGAAGGATTAAGAATTCAATCTTGAAAAAGAGAATTATTCCCTAAGTTCATTATTTAATTATTTTTAAAAGAAACTTAGAAGTATATATATATATGAAACTTAAAAAATGGAAATTTTTTATGTAGACAAAAATCGAATTTTTATTAGCAGTTGAGATAAAAATGAAAGGAAGAAAAAGGACAACATTTACTGTCCCCAATTTTGCATTTAATGCACCATCCAATCCAGATTCCATCTGTGAAAGAGTGGTCTCTTTGGTGACATTGGGAGGTGGCATGTATAGTAACTATGACAAACCCCAATAGAAAATGACACCAAATAGTTGGACTATCGAGACCATGTTTGTTATCTTCAGCGACATCATTTAAAGAAACGGGTTTGTTCCCAATAAAAGGGTAATAAAAAGGTAAACTGATCCATGATTTAGCTTAGGGTTTTCGAAACCCTAGCATATTGGATGAGCAAGATGACATAATCAAATCCAGTGTGCCAGACAAGGTTGTTGAAAATTAGAAGGGGAATAATTGGGAATGTGATAGAGGAATTAAAATGAATTTTAGAAGGTAAAATAATGTGCATTGCATGTAAGGGGGAAACAAAATGAACTGCTGGCTTGGAGTACTGGGCCTCTCACCAAGGTCAAAAGGGTATTTGGCGAAGAAGAAGGTGGGGGGAAATGGAATCAAAAGACTGTCTATCATAATTATATATCACGCGGCTCATCGGAGAAGGAAAATCAAGGTGTTTTTTTAAAATAAGTATTTGTTGTGCATTTTTAGGATGAGTAGTTTTGACTAAGAGTGACAGAAAGAGAGATAGGAGGAACTTGTGTATTTCTTCTCTAGCTTAGCTTAGCCAGTGTCATTTTCCAAGATATACTCTCGAGCTGCACCACAACCAATCCTCTCTCTCTCTCTTTCTATGCACTTTCTGAATTTCTTTTTTTTTTTCTTCTTATTTGCTTAGCAACACATACTTTCTTAAGTTTCTCTGTCTATCCACCTTTCACTCTCCCTCGCCCTCTCTTTCTCCACCGTGTTTGTTTGTTTGTTGAAGAAGATTTTATGTTCATTTTGCTTCCCTTTAAGTTCTTACCTATCGAATCCCTTTATTCCTTAAAGCATAAGCCGAGATTTTCTTTATATGCTTTTCATTTATTCTTGAACCAACACCAAATCTATCTCTCACTCACGTACACGCTTGGAAGAGAAGAGAAAAAGATCAATCTAGAGCTGCCTGCCGAGTCGTCATCTACACTTCAACCTTTTCTTCTTCTCTTTACTTTTTTTTCCCTGAATCAATCTGCCAAGATAGCTTTAGTTTTAGCCTTGTAAAGGCAACTCTGGTAAAGACGTTAACCTACGTACTGAAAGATGTCCTTCGAAGGGGTTTCCGTTGAAGGCTCCTCCAACTCAGTTCCTGATCTTTCTTTGCACATCAGTCCACCCAATAGTTCTTCCCCCTCTTCAACATGTAGTAACATCAATGACAAAGCATATACATGCTTCAATCGTACTGGAAGACAGGACTCATCACACAAATCCAATATTTTTAGTTCCATCCCAACAGATTCTCAGGCTCATACAGAGCTCTCTTTAGCTCATCCATCAACGAACGCCCTCACCGAAGAAAATCTAAGCAACCAGAATTTCACAGGTGGTGGAAACAAAAACGAAGAACCAACACACACTACTTACCAGCAGCAAAATTACCATCAACTTCACCACTATTCTAACACTCACCTAACTCACATAAATCATGGGGTTTCTCTGCTCGATGTATCCGATGGTTTAAGACCCATAAAAGGGGTTCCAGTCTATCACAACCGTTCACTTCCTTTTATGCCTTTTGATCATTCAAGAGATAAGAGAGACACCAAGATGTGCTTATACCAAATGCCCTATCCCTCTTCGTCTTTGTGCTCTCCGAATCTCCCTCACTCTCCATCATCAGCATATAATATTGGTGAATTTTTCGATCCCATGCCTATAGTAAACTCAGGTTCAAATCAGTCTCTTTCTGGACACAACAGGTTAGCATCAACAACAAGGTTTAACGGGCTTTCAATGGATGCTTTAAAATCGTACCAGTTGCACCACCATCATCACAACAGTCAGTATGGGGTTGGACCAGCTGATGCTTCCCTTGGATTGATTAGATCAAGATTTTTTCCTAGGCTTTCAACAAAGAGAAACGTGAGAGCACCAAGAATGAGATGGACAAGCAGCCTTCACGCTCGATTTGTTCATGCGGTTGAGCTACTTGGTGGACATGAAAGTAAAGACAAGTTCTTGCCCTTCTAGTTCTTTTGGGTTCTATGCGTATGTAGTTATTTACGATTGGGTTACAGTTTCTTTGTATTTTGTGATTTCTTAATTATATATATATGTATTAATTTGATGGAATGGGTTAGGAGCTACTCCAAAGTCAGTTCTGGAACTCATGGATGTCAAAGATCTTACATTAGCTCATGTGAAAAGCCATTTACAGGTAAAACACATATGAAGAAGTAGATCTTCTTCTCTCACTCCCTCTGTGGTATTAATATCAGTATTATTGATGGGTCAGAAGGCAAGGCAGTGATAGAGGGATGTATTAGAGAAACAGTATAGAAAGAGCAAATGAGTCTGAAACTTCTGATCTCAGGCAGACAAGTTTCTGCTTTTTAAGAGAGAGAAAGAGAAATAAGAATGATACGAGACAAAAGTAGTCATCATTTCTCAATAATACACTTCAGGCTTACCACGTTATGAAACATCAACCTCGTGATTAATGACAACATCCAAGAAAATCCAGAATACATCTAACAAGTTTTGTAACAACAGTTCCCATTGATTTAGTATTATGTTTTTACCTCTCCAATAGTCATGGTTTTCTTTTTGACTTTTCAGATGTACAGAACTATTAAGTCTACTGACAAACCTGCAGCCTCTTCAGGTAATTCGTATTGCTTACTTGGTCTTCATTTCAGCCTATGTATTTAGCAGCCTTAGCTTCTATATAATATGGATAAATATATTCTTTACTATCTAAATCTGGCATAAATTACTAGGTTAGTTCATTATATATATATATATATTTGGTGTCTTGACTTGCATGTTTTTTGTTCACTTATAATTGAACATGCACTGTTGTTACGAACATTTCTTGAAGGCCAATCAGATGGATCCGGAGAGGAAGACATATCGACAGTGGAAAGCGCCAATGGCCATACCCTCCCACGATTTACGGATACAAGAGGACCATCAGACGGGTCAACGCAACAGGATGTGGACTACACTCTCAGTGCTACTCTCTGGAGTAATTCTTCGAGGTATGTATAACGATTAATGTCACGTCAGGACTCTCTTCTTTTGTATCTTTTCTTTTTCTTTCTCTCGTACAAATTTAAGCTATTTATATTATATTAGTGAAAAAGAAAAAAGAAAAAAGAAGTCGGGAACTCTCTTCGTCTCTACTATGAGTTCCTAATCATAATTACGTGTATTATATTGGCAATGGAAAGAAATTGTCTTAGCTCAGAAATGCAGTGCAAACCCACTACCCCCATTTATTGAGAATAAAAGAGATGTCTTAGGATGACAGCTTTCTCTTTTCTTCTTTCTTTCTTTTTTGCTTTAATAAGATCTTCTTTTGCTGACATGAGAGATTGAAGTTTGATGCGGTATTCGAAAAGAAAAGCAGCAAACATGCAATCAAATGTTAACTAGGATACGAGAAAGCAACCACAAGTACACTTTTCTTTTTCCTTTAAGTTTTCAGAGCTCCTCTTACTCTTTTTTTTTTTTTGGTAATGATCGATACTCTTTTATTATATTTTATATAATATATTATTATTATTTATATATATGTATATATATATATATTCTTATGTTTTATGATCATATTTAGGTTTTTTTCCTTCTACGTGGACATAAACTTATATCACCAAAAGACCGTTGCTGTCCAGTTAATCTTTTTAGTTTCTAATGCTACTGGTGGTTCCTTAATCTGATTTGTCTACCATCTTTCCACTCCAATATTTTAGTTTGAGGCCTGAAGTTCCATTTAAACTACCATCAACAACCCCAGGCTGGAGTTTTCACTTAGTGTTGGTAATATATTGTTTGTTAAAAAGAGGATGACAAGTATATATGTTAAGGTGCAGTTAACGCATGATAGGAAGCTTTAGTGGTCATGCCATGCCTAGCTTTGCTGCACTCATTAGCAATCAATCAGTTAATAGGGAAATTTGCAAGTTATGGCCAAATGGGGATGATTGTTATTGAGAATAATTGTGCTCTTCAATTGCAGCACTGTGCTTGCACCTCTTCCAACCACTAGATGAAAATATATACCATTACATTAGTTAGTGTTGCACCTTTCATAAAAAATTGCGTGCAGTTAGGATGGCCTAGTTCTTGCAAAAATATAAAGTTGCATCATTTTTGGTGGACATCATAACACCGCTTATACGTAGGCATAATTGTATCTCTTTATATGCTTGCATTCTATATTAGTCTTCGAAGGATCGGTTCTTGTAGTACCAGGTTTAGAAGTGTTTGCTCCTTTACGAAATAGTATATGAGCATAGGCCAATGTGCTTTCTTCTCTTTTCTTCAATAAGATGGTAACAAGAAATTGTCTTCTACGGGTTATACGTTCTTATAAATTAATGGTGTTGAAATGCTAGGGGATCCATCTTAATTCGCATCCCGTGTTTTGATCTGTCGTGTTGATCTCAAATAACTATAGCAATATTCGTTAATTATTCAACTTCCTGAAAATGTTGAAAATGATTATCTTTTTTCTTGGCTCTTAACAAGTTCTACGTTCACAGTTTTTTATATGTACAGAAACTAAGTATTGCTGTTATCAGAAATTAAATAATTTACTCTTCCCTTCTCTTTGTTATTGAAAATATAATAGCTACTCTTGGAGAACACTCGGCAATGCAAGGTTTTAAACAGCAAACTGCAGGATAGGTTAGTGTTGCAAATTGTTGTAGTAATTATACTCACTTTACTGCGATGAAAATTGAAAAAAAAAAAAGAAGAAGTCCAAATGGGATTATGATAACTCCAAAAGATCAAGAATGCCACTACTGCCGTCGTAATTAAATTGGTTTTTGGAACCATAGTTTAAACAAATTGACAACATCATATATACAATAATCTGAAGCTTTCTTGGTTATAATATGTTTTAGGTTAAGCTCTGCAATTACATTAACATTTTGAGATGAAATCCTTTTTAATAATCAGCTCATAAGCATATATAGTTTTGTCTGTACGCGTACAAAAATTCATGGTCAAAGTAATAAGCTTGGCATTTGCTTGAGAAACTTTATAGTTTTAGTGTTTAGTTATAATCATTTCCAGTGGATGGACTGGATGAAAAGTAACACGTTAAAGTCCATTTCCGTTTTTCCAGGTGAGTTGTTAGATATTTCTATCCTTCTTACAACCAGCGACTACAAATTAAACTGCTATAATGCATACACATGTTAAAAGTATACTCATGTTCTTTTTTTATTTTTAAGAACTCTTGACGTTTGTCCTATTTCCAATCAAGAAACAATAATTATACGAATAGATGCTCACTACAGGATTGTATCACAAATCAACCATCCTTTTTTCTTTTAGACCTCTCGAATACTTGGTTTTTTACTGTGAATTTCAAAACTATTACTATATAGATTCTTGTATTCTTTGTAGTGGTGCCAGCTTATTATATGCTCGAGGTGGTGATGTGCAAGGGACCGTTCATCACTTCCTCGATTGATTTAGTTGAAACATAAACAGCTATAATTTAGATTTTTCCCGCAAATTTTGTGATATGACTTAGGCTCTCCTTTGGAATCTGCACTTGAGCACCCTTACCATGCTATGGGGGTTTTCACGTTAGCATGGTTCCACAATATAATAATAGGTTCTTGTTTTATCATGTCATTTACATTGAAAATCTTTCGAGAGGAACATCGTAGTCAGGTAATAAATCTGTCCACTTGGTGTTATGTTATCCATATTAATGTTGGGTTTTCAGTCCTAATTGCTTGATTAGTTGTGCCATTTCATATATGAACTAACTATATTATTTGAATTTGCATCTAATTGGATTCTCCATGTAAAAATTCTTAGTAGAGACGCCTATCCACAAGTAAATGCCACTGACATGGATAGGAGTAGACAAGAGATGTTCCAGTTCTATAACGGATCTAGACACCAAATTGAGGTACAAACCTTATTCGTCAATGATATGTTTTAAAGAAAAAAATCAGCATCATGCTTGAATCTTTACAGATTGCTTTTTCACGCATGCCCATTAATTAGTTAAGTTTGTTTAGAAAGTAAAATGTTCTTTTCACAATTTTTTTCGATGTATCATATATGATAGGTTGCTTGAGTACTTCCGCAAAAGGAAAGATATAGCTAATTAGGTTTGTTTACGAATTGCAGGATTGCAATTCGACACAGATGAAGAACTACGTAGAGTCCAGCTTGGACAGCAGGAACCCAAATTTGGAGTTTACTTTAGGTAGACCAGATTGGCAAGGAAAGGAACACACCTAACTCCATTACTTCATCTATGCTTGGTTTCGTTTCCAGACTCTACTATTGCATACATTTTCTCTATGATCGAGTATTGGTGGATATATGATCCCGAGCATCGTATCTTTCCATGTTTGATATTGGAGCTGCACATACTTCATGTTGAGACTTGGGGGAGAAGAGGCTTGAAGAGGAACAAAGGGAAGGATCACATCCTGTTAGTGAACTTATTTTGCTCATCTCGTCTTGGTAAACAACTACAAGAGAATCACACATGACTCCAACTGGCAAGAAAGGTAAAATGAATCTTGGTCCTATAATTTGTTGAACGATCAATGTCAATAACAAGGGGAGGTGAGGGGAGAATTAGTCTGCATTTTTTTTTTTTTGTGTTTCTTTATTTGTAATTTACTTGTAAAGCTCAAATTAGCTAAAGAAATCATAATTCATTTTGGTATAATTGGAGACAATTTGTGTTTGATTTCATTAATGTGATGTCCGACTTGTAACTGAATTAGGCAACAGGCCGAATGGAAGTCGCAGAAAGCCACATCAGAACCATTATTGTGGTCCTAACTCCTTCCAATATCCAGTTTCGGCTACTTAAAACTTCAAAGTGCCATCCCAAAAGACGTAAACCTACAATAGTAACTTCTCCTTGCTTCTTCGTAACCAAGTTCACAGTCACTTCCAAATCTACATATTACTTAGACTTGTCTCAGTGTTTCTTTTGTCCAATGTTTTCAAAATAGATCTGAGAGTTAAACCTATAACATATGGAGTTTAAGGTTTGAAAGTTTTAACCTGTATTAAACTATTATAAAATTAATTAAAGATTTAATAAAATTGAAGAATTTTAACAATGATTGAAAAAAATATCCTTACTCATCAAAAAGTTTAAAGTCAAATTGAAAATTGAAACTCTTAAATGAAAATTAATGAGTTTATTTGATTTATAAAAACTAATTAGTTTATTAAAACTGATTGATTAATTAATAAACAGGTTAATTTTTAACAACAAAAAATTATTAAACTAAATCAAACAAAAAAATTAAAAATTGATCGAATCAAGGTTTTTATTATTAAACTGATTGAACAGGTTCGATTTTTAAAACATTAGTTATATAATTTAAATAAAATTCATATTTTATAATTTATATACTATTATAAATGAAAATTTTCAAAATCTTTGACTAAATCATAACAAAAGAAATATCTTGAGATTTTTTTTTTTAGTTGATCTTTTTGCACTCAACTTAATTCTCCTCCTATTTTGAGTGCTTTTTTGTGCATTTGTATTGGCATTATATTTTTAAAAGTTTATGTTGTATTTTCATTATTCCTTGGATGTTCGAGTATATAAAGTTGACTTCCACCCATTTATATAACATCTTAAACATAAAGTACAATGACAGCCTTAAGGATTTAATTACATATAACTGACACAAATATATATTTTTATGGTAAATCAGAAAATAAGTGTTGTTACTAACTTCTTCAAATATTACTCAGTATCCTTGAACTATTTGTAGAAATGTAAATAGTTATGAGTGTTTGTATCTAATGGCAACCCAAAGAGGGTGGATTTGGTGTTTATAAATCTTTAACTAAACATTACTAACTTTATATATTAAAGCTCATAATTTATAAACTATGAAAGTATGAAATAAAATAATGAGTTTTAATGATAAATTTAAATAACAAAGTGGTTTGGCAAACAACCTTTACCTATATCAATTTCTAATTTTTTTTTAGATTTTCACTATAATTCTTCTTTCCAGAAGAAGAATAAAATGTGTACAATTTTTACTTAGAAAAGTGTAACGGTTTTACAATCTTCCTGCAATGTAAAGAGGAACATTAATATCACTTAGAATGTCCCTAAATACAATAAATAAGAACCCTAATGGAAGTAAAATAATTCACTTTATCACTTTATTATTACATAAAAAAGTTCATTTACTAAAAAATGAGACGATGAGTGCTCAAAGAATTAAGAAGGTTTAGAAATTATATAAAAGATATTGAAATACTTTTTGATGCAAGAACAAATGAGAAAATATGTATTTATAGGATTTTAGGACCCTTATTAGTCATTAGAGCCAGAAACTAGCTGTTATAGTGGCTAATTGAGTAGTACTGGTTGATTAATATAACATATTTTTAAATTAATATGTATTGATTGCATAAATTTTCCAATTGTTGACGAACTTACTTGTTATACTTTCAATTCACATAAGTCAACCACTAGCTTACATTGATAGACCAATCTCCCTAAAAATATGGTTTTAATATATTCAAATTCTCAAACTTAATTTTTAATGCCATGATAATTAAAACAACATCTAAAATGTCCTTAAAAGAGTGTTTAAAAGATCAAGAGCTTTTCTATTAAGATAAAGTCTTTAACATCTATTGATAAATGAAAAGACTCATGCAATGAAGTGATATAAAATATTTATGCATAGTGCATTTTTAGGTTATCAAACTAACATAGTGAGATTTTTTCTTTTATTACATTTATGAATTATCTTTTTGAGTTAGATATGATTTCTTCTTATTCTTATAAAACTTTTCATCTATTTAATAAACTCATTAATAGGATTCATGAAAAAATCCAAACAATGTTATCTTTGGAAAAAATTTAGACCACTAATAGGTTTTGTAGTATATTGATAACTCTTTAAATATCATTCTCTCTTATAGTATTAGCTTACATAAATATCGAAACTTCCCTATGATATGATATACAAGAAATTGCTTACTTATGTGGGATCCTTGTTAAATCTCATAGTCCATATCGGCATGTTCTTACTTGTAAATCAATAATGAATTTATCTATAAAATGTATGATGTTGAACTTCAAATTTTTGTTAGTGTTGGAGATATAATACCTTACATCTTATTATGCAACCTCTATCTTCTTCCTCACCCTTAGACATATAGATTCATTATATTTGATCATCATATCCCTTTTTTTCACAAATTTGAATCATTGGTGACTAGAATATCCTTTAGCATATTGATTAAGCTTTTTATACGAGCTTTACAAATAAATCCACTAAAATTTTCTAATATCTTATTATAAAAGTCCATACATTCCTCAATTATTTTTAGATTTTCACTAAGAAGATTAAAAAAATAATGTTAGGATTGGTAATTCTCTCCCTCAACCATAACCCAAAAAATAAGGAATAGCTTACTGTTTCCATCATAACCAACTGTAGCTAACAAAGCACCTCTAAGGATTGTCTTTCAAAAATCCATCTAACCTAATTATTTTCTATAACAAGCAAGAAACCCATATATCAATGTTGTAAATCCCATATATAACCTCTCAATCATTGGTTTATTGAGCTTTTAATCATGTTTTGATTGAATAATAGTTTCCCTTATTTGTCAACCATAACTCATATTTATAAGACTATAACTTTTCATGATCACATTCCATAAATCCTCATAGAATCATAATAACTTTCCACCTAGCCCTATAACGTTGCAATTTAGTCTTCTATGATGCATACTTTCTTTGAAAATCATCTATCTTCTCACCAATTGGCCAGTTTAGGTTCCTCCTAAACTTATATATAAATTCATTTGCTACTAGCTTTCTTGTTTATTTGCATTTTCTTATAAATATTTTTTGGTTTATGATAGCTTTATAGCAAATATTTTCATTTCCAATCCAGATAATATATACCTTAAATGGAAATTTGTGACACATAAGCAACCTCCTTTCTCACACTGGTCATCACTATTGAAATATCATATCCATTTGTAATTGCATAACTTTTTATTAATTTTATAAATTGCTTGTTGTCCTTAAAATTTATGCCAATTTTAAAATGAAAATACTTCATTTTCATTTTTAGATTGAACATAATGTATTTGTTATTTATAATTGATATCTTGCACCATCCATCGTCATTGTAAACTTGTGATTAAACTTTAACATATTTGTTCTAATATTCACTACACCAACCATATGATCTTTTATTTTTTGTAATTTTTTTAATAAGCTACCTCTTTATTGCAATCTTTGACATTGCTTCTAGCTCTATTAATAATATTATTACATTTAAACTTATTATAAACCTTTTTGCTACTTTTCTTCCTATTTGCTCTCACAGTAAGATATTCTTCATCGTTTGTTATATAGAAATTTTTAAAGATGAATCATTTGTAGATTCACTCATCTTCATAAAAAATAATCTTCATCTTCTTGTTCCACCTAAACTTAGAATAAATATTTTTCATTCACATCCTCTATTGTATATTAGTTTTCCAACAATTACCAACGTCATAATCAAAAATTTTACCATCTATTATAAGATTCTCATAATCCTGGTTATGATAGACTTCAATATTATAGTAGTTAAAGTCTTCCATGTGGTTAAAAATTGAAAATATGTCCTTTTCATATTATAAGGTAAACTCTTTTGAAGCATCTTGTCAAATCTTCAAGAAATTTGCAAAACATAAATACAACTTGATTTCCTTTATCCTCTAACACCTCTTTTAATACTAGTATAAGATGTTCATTAACACCTATATCTTTCTTTCTTTCAATATTGCCCTCAGTATATTTGTTGTCTTCATTTCTGTCCTAAACACCACTATAATGAAATTCAAAATTTACCGTCATGTTCATTACAAACAAATCGGAGTATTAGTTTCTAGCATAATTAAAGAATGAGTAGGTTAGGCATATCTTGCATCAATGTATAAAAATTTACGTAGTTATCAAATGCATACACTGTTAACAATTCATCTATACTATTACCAAGCATGTTAACATTGTCTTAATATGTACTTATGAATGGTTTAAAATATATCCTCTATTAATCAAGCATAAAGATAAATTGTGTATATGTAATAGAGATAAGAGACAATCATTCATACATATCAAATCGAGTGTACTATATTTGTTAGATGCATGCTTTATACATGATCAAATTTTCTTGAAAAAATGGAAATGGATTGTGTTTCTATTCATATATCAATATGTAATGACTATGTCATATGTATAAACAAAATCAATAGTTCAGTCACTAAAATGCTAATCTAAATAAATGACACGACCTAAGAAGTATGCATATATGATTACTGTTTAGTTTCATCTCCAAAACCATATGAAGCAAGACTCCTGTTCCAATTGCCTTTAGGATGACTTCCTATAAAGTATTTTTCAATAAAATCTAACTTTAGCTCAAGAACACTATAATCAGCTATCAAACTGAGCATTACTTTTATTATTAGGTCAGAAAATAATTATGCAGATACTAGCTATTCATGTCTCAAAAATAGATGATTAACATATTTTAATCAAACAATATCTATTTTTAAGTAGAAGCACTTAATTTTTTACTTATGCTTTAGTAGATTGTAGCTCAAACTTTGAAAGGCACATTTTGTTTAACAAATTCTAGTTCTTTTTTGACTATAAAAGTATTTGGAGGATACAAACGAAACTACCTTGCACTAGTTAAATGTTGAGTGAAAATTGAAACAAACTAACAATAGTTAAACTACCTTAAAGGGTTAAGTACCTCTTTCGTGGCTCCATCTATATTAATAATATAACAAAAACATGATTGCAAAATGGATTCTTTCACATAAGAAAAAGAAAAAAACTATAATAATGCAACTAGAGAAAATCAGTATAAAAGATGAGATACAAAAGAGACGTAAAAGTACCTGAGATTTTAAAGAGGAGGTGATGATGTAGAGGTGACTATAGGGCAGTGGTAATGCTGCAACAGTGTGGTGGTGCAGTAGTGAGGTGGTATACGAAGACAAAATTTAAGTTTATAAAGAAATTAATCCAAAATTTTATAACTTACTTTCCCTTTTTTAATTCCTTAGTTGATTTGTTATGGTAAAAAACATAAAGTGTGATATTTTGTAAGTCGAAGTAGGATTTGAGATATGAATAAGATAGATTGTGGAATTCATATTTAAGTTCTTGTCATATTGACTCCAACACGTTATTATTTCATATTTAAATAAGAACCTCATTGATTTCTTCATCTTTGTTATGATAGATGATGGAATATACCTAGTTTATTGTGGACTTCATATTTAAGTTCTTGTCATATTGACTCCAACACGTTATTATTTCATATTTAAATAAGAACCTCATTGATTTCTT
>JAOQMP010000007.1:375501-391013 GCA_027563575.1 Erythroxylum pedicellare
GCTCGACTTCATGTAACATTTGTTAATTGAACAACTTCTTTTAGGTTAGGTGTCTATAATCTTAAGACATACCTCTCGTCTGAAAGTAAATATTTGGAACTACTTTGCGTGTTAAAAAAAAAAATACAAAGGACTCGGAGATTTACCAATGAGGACAGATGGTCAATAACACCTACCTTGTCATCCTCTTTCAGAATATACTAGCAGAGAACTGGAAATCGATATTTCCTTCCTATTCTTAAGGTGTCTTTAAGTAGATTTCAATTTTAAAAAAAAAGGATTTTTATTTATTTAATGGAATCAAAATTATCTATATTTTAACGCTTACGGCCGTGGTGACGTCGGTCCACGTACATACGTTTTGGGCTTCCAGTTTTACCCTGTTCTGTTGACTTAGCTTTGCCAGTTTTCTTGTTAATTCTTTTGCCTATCCATCAATTATTAATACAGTTTGTTCATATTTAGCATCACAGTGCAAGTAAAGATCCTCAACCCTCATCCTCTTGCCATGCCATTTTTATCAAACTACCAAACAATCTTTTGTTTTCAACTCAACTTTTGGCCTTTTCTCCTCATCTTCAAATTGGTTTTACTAACAATATACATTCCTGGAAGCTGAATTTTTTTGCCTTCCAATTTGCGGCATGACTTGTTCATGTGAGAAAAGGAGATGAATGTGCAGGCTTATGTATCTGGGCAGAATAGTGGCACAGACGATTTGATGCCGAGTAAGCAGACTCTCCTATGACAAAACGGCAACGCAAAAGGGCAACAAACCAAATGCATTTGTCCTAAAGCTACCCAATCATAATCCCCGCTCCCTCGTTCTATCTCTCCCCCTCTCGTCTACCTTTGGACTTGAAACTCTTAATTGGGCAAGAACTTGATACCAGAAACTCTGATTGACGTGAGGCTGGAGCTGTATAATCTCTTCTAAGCTCTATCATCCCTCCCCCAATGGTGTTCTGTAAAGCTTGCGCTAGAGATGTTCCCGGATTTCGAGACGGTGACGGCCTCTTGTATGTCTTTTATTTCGTTTTGTTTCGTTATCACACATTCATCTCTCTGTGCTTTTATTGTAAGTCAATTTTGGTGTGATTTTGGGGTCGTGAAGGTCATGTAGCAGATGTGGTAAAGTTCTTAAGTTTGATAATTTCTCGACGGAGGTTACATTTGTGAAGAATGCATCAGGCCTGGTATGTTGTTGTCTCTTTTTCGCTATTTTATATTGCACAGTATAAAGGGTTATCTTTGTGCATAATATTTGGTTGTGTGTAAGTTGATCTGAAATTCTTGCTTCTGTTCTTGAGAAAATAGCTTATCATTTGCTTGTACGATATTGTAGATCTCGAAGTTTGCCACTCTCCTGCTATCAATAGGCACTTAAGAATTGTTGTGGAAAGACGAGAAAGTATTAGATTTAACTTCCTTGTGACACCAAAGTTCATATGGGTATAGAGAAACATCAGTTTGATTTAGTCAATCTAATTTGGAACTAAATGTATCCAAGAGGCATTCTTTATTTGTACTCATGCCATCCCTAGATTTTTTTTTCCCCATCAAGTCCTCTTTCACGTATCTTCCCATTATTTTGTAGAGCCAAATATCAGGAAGCTTTGTAAAGAGTGTTGAAGTCGAAAACTTGTCACGACAAAGATTATATGACAAAGGTATGCTTATTTGTGCTTATTATGATTTGGACTACAATTCATACAATGGTATTTCACTTATGTTGCTGAATGAAGTTCAGGAATTATGTTGAGCAAGTTATATTTCCTTTAGGATCCTCCAATTTGGTAATAAAAAAAAATTCTTTTTGACTTTGTGATATTCCATTAAATATATCAAATGTGATTTCTTTTGTTGGCGTTAAAGGCATCCAAGCAGCAATAAAGTAGGAGTTTATAGATTGAAGAGTTATTTCGAACTTTGAAAGACTTACGTGCATGTGGATATCCCATGTGATGAGTAATAATGCAAATATAAATCAAATCACACAATTAAACAATGTAGTAAAGAAAAATGATGGAGGAGTAAAGGGAAGAGATATTAAAATGTGATTTTGTAGTAGTTTGATTTCCTTTATAAGCCTGTGTCCACTCCCTAAGCACCTTGGCTCTTCAATTGGGGTGAAAAAGTCTTTGTACAACACCAAAGCATCTTACTTTTTCTTGGATGAAGCATAACCTTTATAACTTCTTCAATAGGTGAAGATAAACTTGTACAACAAGTATACTGCCCTTAACCAAACTCTTTTTTGATAATAGAACAAGTTATTAGCAGTTCACTCAATTTATCACAATGAAGCAGAAATTAGTTTCTTGGACCCCAACTTTCTCCATGTTTTTCTTCTTCCCAAGAAGTCTTTTATAGTCCTATGGTCTAAACTAGTTGTTGGTGACAAGATATGGTTGTTGGAGTCTCAAAATGGAAGTTATCATTATGTGCTGATCTATTGCGAGAAGCATATTGCAGTCAGCCAGAAAAAGGTGTCTAGCTGCGTAATCATGCAAACAACTTTTCCAAACTTCAATGATCTTCAAACATCTTCCAACCCTTCTTAGTTTGACATTTTTCATGTTCTAGCAAGACAATGCCCATATTGAGAAGGGGAGAAATATGTTCCAATTCAATAAGGATGAAAGATATTTGTAAATGTAATTAAGTGTTTTCCTTTTCATTGCTTTGTTTCTATGAAGTACTCCTAAATAAGGAATTTTCCTCTTTCCTTACCATTGAATTTTTTTAGCCATACTAAACAGTCAATAAATATTCTTATTATATCTTTAACTTCACATCTTTAACTTGGACTCTACCCATCATTTTGATGAGCCAATTCAATAATATTTTATGGTTCTTGCCATTTCCATTTCCAATTTTAGTGGACATGTTGTTCATGATTATTTATATTTGGAAAACTATTTTGCCTAAGAATGTCTTACTTCTAAGTAGTTTTTTATTTCATTTTTTGGATATATTGATTAATCTCTTCATTGCTTTCTCCTTGAGTTGGCGTCTTGCTTACTGACTTTTCTTCCAAAAGTAAGCATGTAAATTACATTTTGAGCCAAACATTATTTGATGGATGTCTTCTTCATTTTATACGAATTAGAAAAAAGTTCACCATGGCTTTTTGTAGCAAAAAAAACATTAGTTCTTTTTACTTCTTAGTAATTGATTAGTGTTTTGTAGTAGTCATAGTCTCTTTCATGTTTCATCAGTAAGTAACAGACCCTTGGTTAATGCTTGGTGGTGAGAGCTTTCTAAATTTTTTGAAGTTTTGCAATTGCACAGTTCGACCTTGCAATAATATACTGGATGGTGGTATAACTTTAACTTCAAACTTTGTTAAATGGGTGTTTAAAATTCTTATTTTTTGATATTGCAGCTTATGATGATTTAATTTACTTGAAGAATGGTTTAGGCATGGGTGAAAACGTCGCTATAGTTAATCAAGCTATGGAGTATTATCGAGTATGTTCTTCAACACTTAGCTTCATTTCCATGTACATGTTGTTCAACCAAATTCTCATATATATATATTATATCTTTTAAAAGATAGCTGTTGAGAGAAATTTCACCAGAGGGCGCAGGACAGATCAGGTCCAGGCTGCATGTCTTTATATTGCTTGTCGGTAAGGAATCCACTTGTAACTCCAGTTCTTTTGTTCTCCTAATGTTACAACAATTTGCAGGAGTGTGAATTCTTATGTACAACAGAGTGGTTACAACATATATGCCATGAAGAGAGAGAAAGAGAAAGGATATTGCGAGAGAAATGAAGGATGGTTTTCCATATATTATATTCTAGTTGTCGCTTCTTAAAGCAATATAGGCCTCTAAGACCTTACAGGAAATCATGTGTAGCCCATATAGTTGGTGGCTACATCGACTTAGGGAATTAAAAGAACTTATACTAAACGACCTTGTTTGTTCCTTGCATGGATTTTGTCTTTGCATGATTTTCTTCATGGTTCACTTAACAATGTTCCCCTCTCCTGGAACCTTGTCCACAAGGTTGGCGTTTGGGTATCTTTGATGGAGCTCGTAAAGGGATTCCCATGTTTTGTCCTTCTCTGACCGTACAACCCATTGAAACAATACTTAGGTCAAAGGCCGATTGTGACGATTCACAATTCGACAATCTAAAATAGCTTTAGGTCGCTTATCCACTAGATGAACCACAATAGGTAATTAAGTGGAGATGGGCAGTCCTTAGGAAGCATACTTCTTTAATTGAGAAACATGGAATGTGGAGTGATGTTGGATTCTATTGGCAACTTTAGTCAATAGGCTATTGCTCCAATTTGCTCCTCCACTAGGTGTGGCCTGTAGAACAAGGCAGAGAGTTTTTGACAACTCTTCCTTTGCAATGAATGCTGATGATAAGGTTGTAATTTTGGGAATACGATATCTCCCACCTTGAATTCCCTTCTTGTACTTTTCTTTTCTACCTGTTGCTTCATCCAGTTCTGAGCCTGCTGCATGTGAAACTTGGCAAATGCTACGGCTACTTCCAATCTTGCATAATTTTGTCAACCACCATGTTCTTGGAGTCATTCGCCAGATATGGTACGTATACGGGAGGAGGGTACCTATAAAACAGTTTCAGTGGCATGGAGTAGGTAGCCTTGTGGAATGTGGTGTTTTACCACCATTCTGCCAAAGTGATCCACTCAGTCGATCTTGCAAGAGCGTTGCTGCTAAAGCATTGAAGGTAGGTCTCCAAGGTGCGGTTAACCTCTTTGGCTTGTCCGTTTGTCTTTAGGTGATATGCTTTGAAAATCGAAGATCGACCCTTTGTAACTTGAAGTACTCCCTCTAAAACTTGCTTAAAAATGGGATCTTAGTCACTCATGATCCACTTGAGTGTGCCATGTAATTTGAAGATGTGGTCCAAGAATAACCTTGCTACGTCTGTTGTGGTTATTGGATGCTTGATGGGGATGAAGTGGCTGTACTGACAAAAGCGATCAATGACCACCATGATTCCTTTTTTCCATGCGAGGGTGTAAGTCCTATAAAATCCATACACACATCCTTCCGGAATTGACTGTGGTTGTAACTTACCTGAATATTGCACATTCTTGTCTTTATTCCTTTAACAAATGATAGAATTCTTGATATAGTTTCATACATCTCTTCTCATTCCCTTCTAGTGGAAAATATTTTGTAGTCTTTTTGTTGTTGTAGTCACTTCGGAATGCCCCCTAAGAGGATCATCATGGCTCATTAAAATTAATTTCCGACGCAGTTCCTTGTTGAACTCAACTACCACCCTTCTCCTCCATCACAATAGATCTTCTCTCCGTTCATAGCTGCCAGAGTTCAAGGTCCCTTTCTCAGCTAGTTGGATTATATTCGTAATTGTTTTGTCCTTCCTCCAACTATTTTGGATTTCCTCCCAGAGTCCTGTGTGCACCTGTGAAATAGAAAGAGCAAGTAATTCAGTACTATTTATGCGGGATAGTGCATCGACCGCTTGGTTCTCTTTCCCGTTACAGTACACTACTTGGAAATCATATCCGAAAAGCTTCAGAAGTCATGGTTGTTGGAAGGGTGTTTTGATACTCTGTTCTAATAGAAACTTAAGGCTTTAGTGGTTAGTCTATATTTGGAACCTTCAACTGTATAGATAGTGATGCCATTATTGACTGCCTTAACAATGGCTAAGTAATCTTTCTTGTAAGTTGATAAACCTCGATGTTTGTCCGCTAATGTTTTGCTCAAGTATGCTATAGGATGTTTTTGTTATTATATCACAGTTCCAATTCCCATCTCACTTGCATCTACTTCCATAACAAATGGTTTTGGAGAAGTCGGGTAAGGCCAAGACCTAGGCAGAAGAGAGGGCCTCTTTTAATGCATTAAAGGCCAACCATTGTGGCTCTCCCCAAGCCCACTCACTCATTGTTGAGGCTTTGAGTAGGTCTTGTAGACATCGGCCCAAGTGTACATAATGACAAATGAAACACCTACAGTAGTCTGTGAGCCCAAGAAATCCCCGTAGCTCCTTGACTTATCCCGATGTGGTCAGTTTTTAACCATCTCTGGCTTCCTTCAATCCGTCACCACCCCCTCACGGGACATTGAGTGACCTAAATACTCCAATTTTTTTGGCCTCAAATATGCATTAGCTTGATTCAAGTGCAATTGGTGGGTTTGCAAAACTCCAAGGTTCTCTCTCTCAAATGGCACTCGTGTTGTAAACTAAAATGTCGTCAAAAAAGACGAGTATAAACTTTCGAAGGAATGGCCGAAATTTCATTTATTAATCCTCGGAAGGTGGAAGGTGCATTCGTGAATCTAAATGGCATCACAAGGAACTCATAGTGCCCCTCATGGGTCCTAAAAGCAATTTTTTCGACGGCCTCTTCCCGTATATGTATTTGGTGGTAGTCGGACTTAAGGTCCAGTTTAGAGCACCAACTCGATTTGTGGAGTTTGTCGAATAGCTCCTCGATTATAAGAATTAGAAACTTTTCCTTTACGATATATTTGTTCAGCTCCCGGTCGTCAATACATTTATGCCACGTATTATCTTTGTTTTGTACCAGGACTATAGGGGAGGGGTAGGGATTGAGGCTTCTTCAAATGAAGCCCTATTGCAAAAGCTCCAATACTGCATTTTCAATTGTATCTTTCTATTCTCCTGAATAGTGGTAAGGGTGAACATTGATTGTGTTTGCTTCGTCCTTGAGGTTGATCCTATCGTCTTGAGCCCGCTTTGGAGGAAGTTGATGGGGTTCTTAAAACAAGGTCCCATAGTTGGCGAGTAACACTTGTGTTATGGACTCCTTCTATGGATGTAGCTATGCTAGGAAGATGAAGCAAGGACAACAGCAGTAGCTGTGACAATTATTATTGAGTTTTCTATTTTGTTGACTATTTTCATAATTAGAGGGTCCAGTATTAGTCTAGTTCTAATTCAATAAGCAATAAGAAGTTTAGAAGTCTAGTATTAGTCTAGTTCTAATTCAATTAGGAGTCTAGAAGTTCTAGCCTTTGTGTCAAACTCGATTTACTATAAAAGGGCTATTGCCATTCATTAATAAAGATGATCGAGATTACAACCCTAATTAAAAGATTGATAGCTCTCTAAAATGAGCTTTTGGGTAGGCGCAACTCTCCATTTGAGCTCCAATCATTCACAATTGCTCCTCATCATGTCAACACGTCATGGAAGAAAACTGAAAGCGAACCGTCATGGGGGACAATAATGATGCTGGAAATATGGACCCAATGGCCCTTGTCTTGGAGATGTTTAAAAAGTTGTCTGACGGCCAAGCAACCCTCTCTACTCGTGTGGACGCCCTATCTGTCGACAACAAGTCATCAGGCACTAATCAAAATAGGGATGCCACCAGCCACATCAGTGGTACACATCACATGGAATCTAATAGGGAGAGCAACGTGGTTCTGCGATACATCAAACTTGAATTTCCCACATACGATGGCAAAATTGACCCCTGGGGATGGCTCACATGCTGTGAGCAATTCTTTACCCACCAACGCACACTCGCTAGGGAATGGATTGTGCTGGCTTCTTTCCATTTGATTGATGCAGCCCAACTATGGTTTATTCACCTTGAAAAGGCCCACCCACATCTCACTTGGGAAGACTTCCAAAAATTTTGTAACATGAGATTTGGGCCCCCAGTTCACAACAATCCTTTGGGAGAGATGATTACACTTCGGCAAACAGGAACAGTAGAGACTTACCTACAAAAATTTCAGGCGCTCCTCACTCGCACAGATTCAGTTATACTGGACCACCAAGTTGCCATCTTGGTTGCGGCACTCACAGACAAAATCCGATTGGATGTGCAAATGGCTAAAACCCACAAATTTAGAAGAAGCTATGAGTCTAGCAAGGGTGTATGAATAAAAATTGTTGTTGGACAAACCCCCGGAACCTAAACCCACTTGGCAGAGTGTTCTCAACTCGCAACTACAAATGCAACTCCAACATTTATTAAGTGTCTAACCTGTGCCGAGATGGCCGAGAGAAGAGGGAAGGGACTTTGCTATAATTGTGATGAGCAATTCACACCAGGTCATCGTTCCAAGAAATTGTTTTGGCTCGAGGTGACTTATCCGGAAGAAGATGAAGAATATGATGGGCAAGACGAGTGCGGTACAGACCTTGAGATTTCCATTCATGCACTCACAGGGATTAAAAATGCCCAAACGATACAGGTAGAAACTGAGATTGTTGCCACTCATAATTCTCATTCTCGTGGACTTCGGTAGTACTCATAATTTCATTAGTGAGCTAGCTGCATCTCAATTGGGTTTGCCAATTAAACGCAAACAGGGGTTGCAAGTTGCAATCGTAAATGGTGAAAAATTACCTAGCCCAGGAGTGTGTGAAGGGGTTCAAGTCAAAGTGAATTCAAATTCTTTTACTTTGGATTTGTTTGTTATTCCCTTAGAAGGATGTGATGTGATACTTGGAGTTTTATGGCTGCAGACATTAGGGAAAATTGTGTGGGATTTTTCAACTCTATCTATGTATTTTTTAATGGGTTGCAAAGAAATGCAATGGGTACGTCTTAATAGTGGTGGTTCAATTTAGTTGCGCACCATAACTGTGTAGCTGCCTCTTTGTGCTATGATGGACAGATTGTTGATTGATTATCTGGAGCTATTTGTTGGTTCTGTAGAACCAACTAGGTTGCTTTTGAAGCGAACTTAGGATCACAAAATTAACCTAGGATCGGGAACAAATCTAGTGGTGGTTAGACCATACCGGTATCCCTTCTTTCAAAATGATGAAATCGAAAAACAGTGTGCAACGATGCTATCTCAGGGAATTATTCGGCCTAGTCAGTCCCCGTTCTCATTGCTAGTGCTACTTGTCAAGAAGCATAATGGGTCATGGCGCTTTTGTATCGATTATTGAGAATTGAACTCCAGAACTATAAAAGATAAATTCCTAATTCCAGTGGTCGATGAGTTACTGAACGAACTACTAGGAGCCAAACACTTCACTAAATTAGATCTTCGCTTGGGGTATCATCAAATCTGAATGCATCCCCAAGATATAGAGAAGACCGCATTTCGCACGCATCATGGGTACTTTGTGTTCTTGGTTATGCCATTCGGCTTAACCAATGCATTGTCTACATTCCAGACTCTAATGAATGAGGTATTCAGCCCCTACCTCTGGAAATTTGTATTGCGAAATTTGTATTAGTGTTTTTTGATGATATATTAATATATAGCAACACATAGGTGGAGCGTGTTCACCATGTTCGTCTTGTCTTCGATATTTTGCAGTCTAACATTCTATTTTTTGAAAAAGACTAAATGCTCTTTTGGTAAGAATCAAGTGGCATATTTAGGCCATGTGGTCACAAGTGCAAGAGTTTCAATTGATGCCAACAAGGTTTAGGCAATTAAAGACTGGCCAACTCCGCAATTGACACTAGCCTTGCAAGGATTCTTGGGTTTGGCAGGTTATTGCTACAAGTTCATCAAGAATTTTGGGGAAATAACAGCACCTCTTACCACCTTGCTTAAGCATAATTCTTTTGCATGGTCAGAAGATGTGACATAGGCTTTTGTTCAACCGAGAGAAGCTCTCTCCAATGCCCCTGTTCTTCAACTGTCGGACATTTCAAAAACATTGACAATGGAATGTGATGCATTAGGTACAGGGATTGATTCTGTTTTACATCAAGAAGGGCACCCCATTGCCTTCTTTAGTCACAAATTAGCAAAACAACACTGCAATTGCCAGCATATGAACGGGAATTGATCGGGTTAGCAAAGGCAGTACAACATTTGCGACCATACTTCTGCGGGTGCCATTTTACCATCAAGATTGATCATTACAACCTTAAATTCCTCTTAGAACAAAAATTGACAACTTGCCCACAACAACATTGGGTGAGCAATTTGTTGGGTTTTGATTTTTTTTGTTGATTACAAGTCTGGTTCTCTCAATACTGTGACAGATGCTTTGTCTCGCCGAGACGAAGAAGTGGGGAGTTACGTGCTATCTTAATGTCGCAAGTGGTTTGGTTTGACCACATCAGGACTAAAATTGCGGAGAGTCCAACCTTAATGGCTTTACGAGATCGCATTAAGGCAGGCCAACCTGAGCGGAATTGGGCTGTTCATGAAGGGCCAATTTTGCCCAAAGACAGAGTGTATCTACTACCCACTTCGCCTTTGATTCCAACTATCATAGCATGTGTTCATGGCAATACGCATGAAGGATTACCGAAGCCACTAATAAGACTCAAGGCTGATTTTTCTTGGAGGGTAATGAAAAATTCGGTCAAGGAATTTATTCAAGCTTGCCCGGTTTGCCAACAACAAAAATTTGAAAACTTGCATTCTGCAGGTTTGCTACAACCTCTCTCTGTTCCTGAGCAAATTTGGTTTGACATTCCCATGGATTTTGTCGAAGGTCTTCCATGTTTAAAGGGGAAATTTGTGCTCATTGTTGCTCTGGATCGTCTCTCGAAGTCAGCTCATTTTATTCCTCTAGCTCATCCATTTACGGCTGTTAGTGTAGCACATGTGTTCTTTGAGCATGTTTTCAAGTTGCATGGCCTGGCTGAATCAATTGCTAGCTTTCGGGATAAAGTTTTCACAAGTCATTGTGGCAGGAGTTGTTCAAATTATGTGGTACTACCTTAGCTCTCTTATCAACATACCACCCTTAATTGGACGACCAAACTGAGGGAGTGAACAACACACTAGAGTTGTATTTGTGTTGCTTGGTTGGGGATCATCCAAAAAATTGGGTTAACTAGCTTCCTTGGGTTGAGTATTGTTACAATACTTCATATCATAGTTCACTACAAACCACTCCCTTTAAACTAGTCTATGGTCGTGATACACCTCGTTTGCTCTCTTATGTGCCATGTACGACTAAAGTTGATATAGTTGACATTGCTTTATGTGATTGTGATCAGATTTTGGCTGAAGCGTGGAGTAAACTCTTATTAGCTCAACAACGGATGAAGCGTGTATATGATGACAACCATCGTGAAGTTAGTTATGAGGTGGGCGATTGGGTGTGGCTACGCTTGCATCCTTATAGACAGCACTCTTTAGCTAAGAAGTATTTTCACAAGTTGTCTTCGAAATAATATGGGCCATTTCAAGTTGTTGCAAAAATTGGAACAGTGGTGTATCGTTTGCTTTTACTAGCAGAAGCGAAATTACATGATGCCTTCAAACACTTCCTTGTCAAATCTTAACACTTCCTTGTCAAATCTTTGTTGGATGGCGTCCTTCAATTCCTCTCATCTTCAAGGGTAACCCATGGTTCGTCATTGATTGACCAATTGGTACCATTCTTGGGCTTCTTCTTCCTAAGTGCATGGCCACAATTCCTACCTTCTTCTCCATAGGTGTGAGATCCAACAAAAAGAATTGCTCGCTATGTATCCTATTGCTCACTTCATTGCCTGCAAATACAAGAAACTCTTCTTTTTTTTTAATCTTGTGGGGGTAGTGTACACCTCCTTCCCTTGGGGGGCTTATGTTGTATTCATCACAGATTCTTTTCCTGTGAGTTTTGTTCGATGGCTTCGGCTATGATTTGCATGAATTAGTGGAACATACTTTTAAGTTCCTTGAGTTCCTTTTCTTGTCTCTTGTCTCTTGGTTTTGTTTTGATTTTCAATCAAAAGTTTTTCATTCCTAGCTTGGTTTTCTAGTAAAATCTTTAGATTCTCTTCAATCCTTCGTAGCTTAGCGACTCGCGTCGCTTATACAATGATTAGTCCAAGGCCTGACTACTTTGATACCAGGTTGTTACAAGAATTCACTAGAGGTGTGAATTGTTATGCACGACATAGTGGTTACGACAAGAATGTTGTGAAGAGCGAGAGAGAGAAAGGGTATTGAGAGAGAAATCAAGAACAATTTTCTAAATATTATATTCTAGCTATCACTTCTTACAAGAATATAGGCCTCTAAGATCTTACATGAAACGATGCATGGCCTATATAGTTGGTGGCTACATCGACTTAGGGAATTAAAAAAACTTAAACTAAACCACTTCGTTTGTTTCTTGCATGAATTTTGTCTTTGCGTGATTTTTTTCATGGTTCACATAACACCTAAGGTATCTATGATGTAGGTTAATTCAAATTTGTTAGAGAATTCAATGCTCACTTAGCTCTCTCATATAAATCATTGTTTGTTTCTGACTGTTATAATAAAGGGTGAATTTGTAGTGGTACAAATGATTATATAAGCGGGATGTTAAGGAGACAGATTTTGAGACCTTCTGAAAATTGAAAGGTGAAATCATTTATGTTCTGTCTGTTTTGATTCCAAATTCAAGATTGTCATTCCTACTGGAATGAGATCTTTTCCAATTTATTAACAGAAGAATGTACTTGAATAAGTTAAGAGGACAGGGAATCTTCTTCTACAATATCTGAAGAACATGAATTTACCTCTAAGATTCTCTTATTATGTCGTCAAATATTTCGAAAGACAGGGTAAAGCAACATGAATACCTCCAATTTTAAAGATAGGGACGTAAGTCTTCTGTGGTTGCTTTTATCCTCTGCTCTCCAATAGCTTCAAAAGTCTGTTATAAACATTTCAGATAGTGAATAAAAATGATGAACCAAGTGAAAAACTTCTGATGGTATAGGAGGCAAATAAATACTATTGCACGGGTTAACTTGCTGTACAACGTTACTTTTGACTCCCAAGTACAATTTCTTCTTTTCTGAATTCACTGTCAGCATGCGTCTCAAGTGATAAACAGATGACTTCATTTGACATTGCTTGCTAGGGTTGAATTTTAATGTTAGATATTGTCAATAAGTCTATTTGTGAATGCGAAAGTATCATCTTGAACATAGTAATCAACACCCACGGTTTCTGGCATATTAACGTTGCTCAGATTGACCTCCCTGTGAGATGCTGATGATTACATGTTGATATGGTCAGGCTTAATTCAACAACTTGATTTTATGTTCTTTAATTTTTCTTCTGTGCAGGGAGAATAGAAGACCATACCTTCTTATTGATTTTTCCAATTATTTGAGAATAAATATGTAAGAAACCTCTCTTTTAACGACAGCTCCTACTTTTCTGTTGTTTTGGTAGCCACTAGTGATGTAGGATGAATAAAGGTCATTCTGAAGTTTTGATAAAACAATATTTGTAAAATTTAAAATTGCTGGAAATTTTTACTTGTGCTGGAATCTAGGGTTTTAAAGCCTGGAATTTCTAAGAACGATAGAGTAGGAATCATTCCTATGGTTTGTATCAAGAACCAGAAATCACTGGCAGTGTTGAAACAATAAAAAAAATATTGGACACATATCAATAAGTTTCTAAAACTCACGGTTATAGTTTAGAAATCACTCCTAATTGTCCAACTATCACTCTTAAGGAAAGAAAGCTTCACAAATGAAACATCAATCTTCTATGCCCCTTAAAGCATTGAAATCCAAACATATTTATATAGTCAAACTCTTTGAACCCTAATCTTAATGGAATTAAAATTCTACCTAAATTTCCATCATAAAAATAGAATCCTACCTCAAATAAGGACCTTATATTATCTTAATAGACTTAAAGGAACTATTGAAGATAAGCTAAAATATAAACTTTCCTTTTAATAAGGAAGATTAATAAGAAACTAAAATTAATTTTTATTCTTCATCAACCAGCTTTTTTATGGATGTTTCAATTTAACTGGTATCAAAATTATTTGCAGCTATGTGCTAGGTGCTGTATTTTTGCAGCTCTGCAAAGTATTGAATCTTACCGAGCACCCCATTTGTCAGAAACTTCTTGATCCATCCATTTTTATTCATAAGTATACAGCTTGTAAGTATCTGTTTGAGTAATCAATTTTCAGTAGCAGCTTATACTTTTATTTTGAGATTCTTTGCTGTTTGATTTGCTTTGTAAAACAATTTGATGTCTATCCAGTGCAGTGATAAATTGTTATTTTATATTTTTCTTGTTAACTTATTCAAGCAATTCACTGTCCGTTAACCTATGTACGAGACTTGGGCTAAATTAACATGTCTTATCATCACTATGTTTAAGAAGAGAATGCAATGAGCACTACTTTTGTAGGTTTAGCAGGAGAAAAAAATAAGGATATTTCTGAATTAGCGTTGACAATTATAGCTAGCATGAATCGTGATTGGATGCAGGTTTGGCTTTTGTTTCCTTTATATTTGGTATCTGTTAGTGGTGTATTTAACGTTCTAAAGTTTGACCTCAATTTTTTTACAGACAGGAAGAAGGCCTAGTGGGTTATGGGGTGCAGCCTTATACATAGCTGCACTGTCACATGGTCTGAACTGCTCCAAATCCGACATTGTAAGTCATTTGTGCATTGTTGGTGATCTGAAGTTCTCAAGTAGACAATTGGAACAAGTAAATGCTATGTATGCATTAATCAATTTCAATTTCAGTAACCAGTTACACTAATTGACCTCCTAGATTGTTTGACATTACTACTTGACTACTGCAAATGTGTTATGTGGCATTTCATGAGATCAGTGTGAAAACAAAGTCTCGGAGATTAAGACTAGTAAGGCAAAGGAATTATAATTTTATGCGAATATATTCTTAATTTACTTATTTTCATCTCTGCAACATCATCTTTTAGGCTATTTTCATCTCTGTTACATCATCTTTTAGGCAATTAGAAGTAGGTAGTACAAGATTTGCATTTGGTGGATGGCCACATTGATTTTGTCCAAGGGTCACCAATGGTTCTGGCCATGCGCTTGTTACCATGATGGTTTTTGGTTGTAAACTATCTTTTATACCCTTGCAATACATATTAGTTAAAATGATGGCTGATAAGCATTAATTATTGGCTTATAAGATGATTTCAAAAAGCAATCAAATGATTTTTGTTACCAACTGTTTCTGTTATTTCTTGATGACTCATGATAATTGCTGCAAAGCTATATTACATTCCAAATTGATTTATTGTCAAATTTTTGTGAATTGTGCCATCACAATTCTTTTTCATAGCGTCATTAAGTTATGCTTTCTCTAAGTTCATCATAGATTTAGTTTTTGCAGTTTATGATATTATTCTTCATGCTGGTTATGTGACGCATACTTTTCCTGTCATAGCTAAGAATGGTACACGTTTGTGAAGCAACACTGACAAAGCGATTGGTTGAGTTTGAGAATACGGAATCTGGAAGCTTGACGGTATGTTTCTTGAAAGTATATGCAACGGAAAGCATTGTCATGTTAGCGATCAAAATGGAATGTCATATTTACATTTTTATTTGTATATTACTGATGGAACATTGGTCGAAGTGCAAGATCTAAATTTGTTATATCTAATTCTAATATATTCTAATTATTTATTATTAAAATTTTTGGTTTTTATTTCTAGTTATTTATTGAATTTAGATTTATTTTTTTATTTATATCTATTATTTAACCTATTATTTATTTTTTTGAAATGTAACCTATTATTTATTTTTATCTATATCTAGTTAGATTTAGATTGATAAATTAAAAAAATTTAGATTTAGAAA
>JAOQMP010000007.1:414350-424488 GCA_027563575.1 Erythroxylum pedicellare
GAGAAAAGACAGCAGTATATGTCACAATTTTCTACCTCTATAGTTATCTTTATGAAGGATTTTGTATAGGTTTTAGGGTGGTGATGTACAAAACTAAGGTAAAAACTCAAAGATGGGTTATGTGTGGGATTTGGCAACGAGAGGGAGGAGAGGGAGAGCATGCAGCAGAAAATAGCAAAAGGAGATAACCATGAAATGTTATAAGTCATTTGGTGTAAAATGAGTGTTTTTCGTCCTTTTGTTTTTCAAAAGGAAACTTTTCATATATTTAACCAAGCTATATGTCCTCCTTTTTTGGCTACCAAATATCACTTAATTCCTAAGCCATTTGTCACTTAATTCTCTAAGCTATTTCTCACTCATTTTATAGGCTTAGTCATCTTAAATTTCCACATGTCAATTTATCTTGCCACTTAAGATTTTTCCTAGGCTGAATGTACATAATAATTATTCAATTCTTTTTATTGGTAAACCAAAATACAAGACATTATAAATGCACAATCGTGTCACAATCATTTTGAAACTTTCATACCTAAATATGTCAATTTCGTGTATATAAAATCTTTCCATTTTTTCTAAATCATAATTCATGTATGTATGCTAATATTGTGCATGTGAATGAAATCATAAAATCATCATCTAAATGCACGAAATTAATTCTACAATGATGTAACTCATGTGACTTAGTATTATATTACTCTGACCCTCAGTAGTTTTAGAGATCGACTATTACAAATCGTATCCTAGGTTATTCGGTAGTTAAGTTTAATTAAAAATTGTATCTTAATTAAACACATCCTAAGGGAAAACCAAGATTAGTAGAGCATTCTATTAGTCTCAGATCAATAGTCCGAAGAGAGTTGTAAAGATGTTTGGATGATGGAATATGCTTGATTGTGTTTAGGACAAAATTGACACTAGAATCAAACCTTACTTATATTTGACGCTTTTCTCATTTTTGATTGCTTATTTTAATTTGTTTTTGATAGTTTACTTTTACTTTAATTTCTAAATTGCTTAAAATCCAAAAATCCCCTTGTATTTTCCTTGCATCAATTAATTTTGCTAAGAAAATTAACCAAACATTCCCTGTGGATTCAATTCTGACTCACCATAACAATAAATTTTAATATGTATAATTAGGTAAATTGTGTAATGCACTCGACAAGCGTTGTCAAATTTTGGCACCTTTGCTAGGAAATGTGGTAGTTTAATTTTCTTATTTGATTTTAGTTAGTGTTTTGTGAATATATTTGTTTATAATCATTCTTTTTGTTACTTGTTAATTTTTAATTGTTTGTTAGTGTTGGTGTATGGTAGTGACCAGATCTTCTTGTAAAGAAATTGAGCAACTTGATCTAAAGATCAAGAGAACATTATGGAGATTGCGTAGGGAAACAAGTTCAACTTTGGTGGGTGAATTGGAATCATAATCCAAAGACACAATGTCAAATATGAGAATGTTGAGGGAATTGGCTGCAACAGACTTAACCCAAAGACCCCTATGCATTACATTTCCTATTTTTGCTGAAAATGTTACCTTTGAGTTAAATTCTAGATTAATTCATTTACTACCCAATTTTCATGGTCTTGCAGGTATGGATGCATATAAGCATCTTAAAGAGCTCGATATGGTTTGTTTAAGCATGAAGCCTTTCGGGGTGACAAACGAGTAGATCATATTGAGGGCTTTCTTGTTTTCACTCAAGGATGTAGTAAAGGACTGGCTATTTGATTTACCAGCGGGAAGCATAAATACTTAGTTAGAGATTAATAGACTATTCTTAGAGAAATATTTTCCATCCTGACTCCCCTCGAGTCTAGGATCCTACTTAAGTGGGTGGCCGCTAACACGTAACAATTTGGCACTCACAACGATGTTCGACGAGTAAATGAGCTAAGTACTTCATTTATCAAACATCATTAAATTAACTAACATCTTTTGCGAGACAGATTACAGTTGAACAGGCACAAGTGAAAGTAAGATAAGCCATCCAACTGATGAGCGTTTGACATTACAAGAGGGAAGTATGGAGTATGTGAATGATTTAGGAGGGAACTTCCTGAACCAATACAACCCACACTCGTAGACATATAACTTGAGTTATAGAGAAAACTGACAGTAAAATTTCTTCTAAAATTGGCCGCAAGGACCACAAGGATTTCAACCAAGCAAACAAGGAGCATATGGAGCTTCTTCTTCCAGTTTAAGTATATCTTTAGAAGAACTTGTTAAGAATCTTATTGCTAACAATCTGCAATTTCAGCAGGATATTAAGCAATTACAACAAAGTATGCCACAACTTAATCAAAGTGTACAACAAATCTGTTAGGAAACAAAAGCAAGCATACAAAATTTAGAAAACTAAATAGGTCAGATGGTAGTGAGGTTCAATCTCCTAAATCACAAAGTGGAGGAAAATTGTCATCCCAACCTAAGGTAAACCCGAAGAATGTCAATGCTGTCACCCTAAGGAACAGAAAGGAGATTGAGGGTCTAAGAGAACCCCACCAAAGATTTCTACTAAGGAAGAGATCGAGAAGGAATTGAGAAAGGAAGAAAATCCATCATCAAGTACAAAGGTAAATTTTGAAAGTCCCAATATTATTAAAACTAACCCTCCACCTTTTTCGAGTAGATTGACAAGACCAAATAAAGAGGAGAAAGACAAAGAGATATTGGAGACTTTTCGAAAGGTAGAAGTCAAATACCTTTTCTCAAGGCAATCAAACAAGTACCAAGGTATGCCAAATTCCTCAAAGAACTATATACACATAAGAGGAAACTGAGGGGTGATGAGAAAATGATGATGGGTGAGAATGTGTCGGTGGTATTCAGAAAGAAGATGCCTCCAAAATATCAAGATCCAGGTATGTTTGCCATTCCTTGCAAAATTGGTAATACTGTGATCAATAGAGTTATATTGGATTTGGTTGCTTCTATTAATGTGATGCCTCGTTTGATTTATGATTCTTTAAATTTGGGTCCATTGAAAGAAATGAGTGTAATCATATAACTGGCTAACCGCACTAATGCTTATCCTGATAGTGTGGTTGAGGATGTTTTAGTGAAGGTGAACAAGTTAGTTTCTTGCAGATTTCTATGTCATAGATATGAATGAGGACACCTTATGTAATTTGATACCTATCTTGTTAGGGAGACAGTTTCTTAATACGACTTAAACTAAGATAGATGTTCATGAAGGCACCCTCATAATGGAATTTTATGGGAAAGTGATTCATTTCAATAATTTTGATGCCATGAAACATCCTCCTGATGATCATTATATTTTTGCTATTGATGTGATTGATCCTTTGAAATGTTTAAATTAAGTTGCATGGATCATTTGGAAATTGTTTTAACTGAGGATATGGAAGTAGAAGCCAACATTAAAATGAAAATGACAGTTGCCTTAGACTCATTGAAAAGCTCTCCAGAAAGGTATGATTTGGCTTCTATACAACTATTTAATGCTCATTAGAAGTTGTTACCTTATGATGCGTAGGCACCAGAATTGGAATTAAAGCCACTCCCTATAAATCTAAAGTATGCATATTTGGGAGATAAGCAAACTCTCCTAGTTACCATTTCGGTGAAGTTTACTTCAAATCAAGAGGAGAGGCTGGTTCGAATGCTAAAAGAGAATAAGAAGGCTATCGGGTGGACTATAGCAGATATCCAAGGGATAAGTCCTTCCATATGCATGTATGACATTTTATTGGAGGAGGATGCAAAATCCACAAGGTAAGCTCAGTGTAGTTTGAATCCTACAATCATGGAAGATGTGAAGAAGAAGGTACTGAAGCTTCTCGATGTTGGGGTTATCTACCCAATTTTCAATAGTAAGTGGGTAAGTCATGTCCAATTGGTTCCTACCGGAGTGCAAGCTGGGTGGTAAGTATGTATTAGTTATAATGAAATTCTGTTACTCATAAAGACCAGTTTTCCCTTCCTTTTATTAACTAGATGTTTGAGAGATTGGCTGGTTGTGACTATTATGCTTTTTAGATGGCTTTTCAGATCCTGAACGCACCAAAAGATTAGGAGAAGACCACATTTACATGTCCATTGGGTACGTTTGTCTACTGAAGGATGCCATTTAGATTATGTAACGCACTTGCCACATTTCAAAAGCGTATGGTAAGCATTTTTTTTAATATGTTAAGAAGATTATGGAGGTATTCATGGATGATTTTAATGTGTATGGATCTTCTTTTGATGAATGTCTTAAGAATCCTTCCATTATCTTGGAATGATGTATAGAAACTATCCTTGTGTTGAACTAGGAAAATTGTCATTTTATGGTAGATCAAGGTATAGTTTTAGGCCATGTGATATCTACTAAGGGTGTTAAATTAAACAAGTCCAAAGTTGATCTTATTTCTTCATTACATTACCCCTCTACTGTGAGGGAAGTACGTTCTTTTCTTGGGCATGTAGGTTTTTATCAAAGGTTCATTAAGGATTTTTTGAAGATAGCCGCGCCACTATGAAAGCTTCTTCAACAAGATGTCTACTTTGACTTCAATGAGAAGTGTAAGGAAACATTCAAAAAGCTTAAGGAGCTTCTGTCATCCCCACCAGTGATTCAATCATCAAATTGGAACCTTCCTTTCGAGATCATATACAATGCAAGTGATTATGCAGTGGAGGCAGTTCTATAACAAAGAAAGGGAAAAGCTTTGCATGCCATCTACTATATTTCTAAGACGTTAAACCTAGCATGATTTAATTATTCCACTACTAAAAAAGAACTCTTATCTGTGGTTTTTACTTTCGAAAAGTTTCAATCGTATTTGCTTGGTGCTAAAGTGATTGTTTATTCTGACCATGTAGCTTTATGATACTTAATCATGAAGAAGGTAGCAAAATCGAGGTTGATCAAATGAATTCTCCTCCTTTGAGAATTTGACTTGGAAATCAAAGATAAAAAGGGGTTAGAAAATATGGTGGCAAACCATCTTAGCCGACTGATTAAGCAAGAAGATGATATCCCCCTATGAGAAACCTTTTCGGGTGAGAAATTATTTTCTACCGATGCGACACTACCATGATATGCCAACATTGTTAATTTTTCAATTAATAACGAATTACCTGTTAGTTTATCAAAGGCTCAAAAGGATAAGTTACAAAGTGAAGCGAAGTATTACATATAGGATGACCCGTATCTTTGAAGGCACTGTGCAGATCAAGTTATCAAGAGATGTGTACTGGAAAATGAATCATCATCCATTTTAGCCTTCTGCCAATACGCTTGCGGAGGACATTTTGGATTGAAATGGACAACTCATGAAGTTCTAGAGAGTGGCTTCTACTAGTAAACATTATTCAAAGATGCATTTACCTTCTGCAAATCCTATAAGAAATGCCAACAGTCAGGTAACGGATCCCATAAAGATCAATTTCCATAAACTCCTTTACTTTTCTGTGAAATTTTTTATGTTTGAGGCATTAATTTTATCGGACCTTTCCCTCTGTCTTTTGGTTTTACTTACATTTGGCTTGCAGTTGATTATGTTTCTAAATGGGTGGAAGTTAAAGCCACTAGGACTAACGATGCAAAGATTGTTGCAGATTTTGTTAAGGCTAACATTCTTTCTAGGTTCAAGATACCAAAAGTCATCGTTAGCAACAAAGAAACCCACTTCTGTAATAGGATGATGGAAGCAATGCTTAGAAAATATCATATCACACACAAAGTTTCTACTGCTTACCATCCCCAAACTAACGGGCAAGCTAAAGTCTCAAATCGAGAAATCAAGTTAATCTTGGAGAAAACTAAGCAGCCCAATAAGATTGGAGTGTAAGACTAGAAAACACACTATGGGCTTATAGGATGGATTACAAAACACCAATTAGGATGTCGCCATATAGGCTAGTGTTTGAGAAGCCATGTCATCTTTCGATGGAATTACAATATAAGCCATATTGGGTTATTAGAAGATGCAACATGAACTCGGATGATGCAGGAGTGTATAGGAAGTTACAGCTTTAAGAGTAGGAAGAGATGAGGAATGAGTCATCAAAATGCAATGATATATAAGGAGAGCAAAAAAGCTTTTCATGATAAGATAATTTAGAGGAAAACCTTCTCGATGGGCTAGAAAGTGTTACTATACCATTTCAAACTCAAACTCTTTCTAAGTAAGTTACGTTCCTATTGAGTTGGTTTGTTTGTTATCACTCATGGCTTTCCTTTTAGTGCAGTGGAGATATGGAGCCTCAAAATTGACAAGACATTCAGATTGAATGATCATAATTTAAAGCTGTATTATGAGGGCTTCCAAATGGAGGATTTGGAGTTGTGGATGCTAGAGGGTGTGACTGATGTCACTTGATGCACGCTACTGGAGGTCGAACCAATGACGTTAAATAAAGGCATTACTTAGGAGGCAACCTCAGGGGAGTTAATTTCTACCTTTCACATTTTTGCATTTGTTATTTTTGTTAACTGCTCCATTTCTTGCATTTGTTTTTATATTGAAGACAAGGTAAGTTTAAGTGCGGGGGTGGGGTATAGTAGTTTTTATGCATGTTTTTAAGCTTAATTGTATCATATCTGACTTCTTAGGTAGTTTTCAAAATCAAACAAACAAAATTGAAAATTCTTATTTTCTATTGCTTTTGAGATTATTTAGTCATAATTAAGGTGTGAATTGATTAGTAAAATCCATAGCAAATTTTGTCATGTACTTTGACTCTTGTGATGTGTTAATGTGCATTATTCTTAGAAGAGCAGTGACTAGTGGTAGACCAAAAAAACAGTGAGGTTTTGAGCCATATTAAACTAACACATCTATATCAGTCTCATTGTTTTGTGTGTTATATGTGACCTTCATGACATTTACATCCTTACTTTGCGTTAATTTTGTATTCGAGACCACATTTTTATCACATGCATTTTTATAAAAATGATTAGGCATTCTTTGTTGATTATGAGCTATATTAGCCAAATAGCCTATCGAACTATATGAATTTTCCTTTGCTAACTCTCTTTGATCTTTATTATCCTTTTCTTTTGTACAAACCATATTAGATGCACCTAACCAAATGCCCTACCCAAGTTTTAAAGCTAGTGGAGCATTTGTTAAATCTTGATGAATGTGATTATACAAAAGCCTAAGTGTGGGGGTATGCATACATGTGGGTTAGTTATATTTGTTAAAATTCCATGTTATGAATCTTGTATTGATGTAACTTCTCTCACTTCTACTTTTGAAAAAAAGAAAGAAAAAAAGTAAAAAAAGACAAAAAATGTGAGTTTGAATAAAGGTATCAAGGAGGAAATATAATTGATGTGAAAAGTTGTTAAATTAATGGTTTATCTTCCTTAAGTTGTATTGAATTGGTGTTTGAATATATTGCATATGAGGCAGATGCTATTTTAAATGGAGCACTTTTTGTGTTATGTTAATGTGGCTTATGGCGAGAGAGCTAAATTAAGTTGTCAAACATAGTTTTTGCATTCTTCATGGCTGAAGATACCCATTTTTGAATGAATGTTAACTTGAGCATTTGATATCATTAAGTGTTACTTTTGCTTCACTAACTTGATGGCTTTTATGCTACATTACCCAAAATATATCCCACCTTATCCTTACCCATATTACAACCTTAAAAAAATTCCTTTGATTCATGATTATGCATGTTCCTTTTAGTGGCGGAGAAATGAAATGATATGCAAAATTATGTATTGTTGTGATTATAAATGGTGTTTGAGTGTACCTATGGTAATATCTTGTTTAAACACTTTTTGTCCAAGTCTACCTCCAGATTACTCAGTTTCTAAGGGTGGTGAATATTGATTGATCATGAGTATATAGGTTTTTAGAGTCATTCATCTTCACTTATGGTTATTTATTCTTAAGAAATATGGAAAATGAATAAAAGTTTTAGTTTGTGATTTTGATTTTGACGATTTGCTCGAGGATGGTCAAAAGCTAAGTGTGGGGGAAGTTGATATGTGCTTAAATGTTGATTCATTTGATATACTACACTTAGTGATTAATGCCTTATAAATACTTAGGATACTCACTTTAACTCATATTTGATCTTAGGTACATTTCGAAAGTTAAGGAGCTTAAGTGACCTGAAAATATGTCCAATGAAGCCATCTTCTCAATTTCCATATTCTATTGATTTATAGAGCATGAAGAAGAAGAGGATTGAAATCAAGAGAAGACAATTAAATGCCAAGAAAGATGAGACATATGCTGGAAACACAAAGAAGAATACGCATTGTAACTCATGGCTATGCAATATTTTAATTCCTCTAACATTTAAGGCATAAAGAATACATGTGTGTGACATGAAGAGGGGCTGGAAAAATAAAGAAATTTGAAATGAAGATGGCTGGAAAGAGGACAAAGCTGAAATGGTGTCGGCTGTAGCATGAAAAAGTTGGGATAATAAAATGAAAATTGTACATCTACACATTTGGAGGGCTCTCACTTACGGCTGCATAGATTGCATGGACTGAATGTGTATCACGTGAGTTACAACTGTTATTCCATGTTTAAAGTATGGAAAAAAAAGAGATATTGGGGTGTTGGGCTGAGCAGAAGAACGTGAGTGTGAGTGTTGGAAAAAGGTGGATGACTAAAAACGTGGAAGAACTTAAATAGGAGGTTGAAGTGACAAGGCTTAACGAGTCTTTAAAAGAGCTACTGTATAGGTAAAAGAGGTGGGAAAAGTGTCGACTGTGGGGCTGAAGTGGAGAATAAAAGAAGGGGCAACTGAAACAAGGAAAAAAAATCCAAAAGAGAGCGTAGCAGTTAGATCATCTTATCCTATTTGGTTAGGCCATCTCTCCAATGATTGAAAAGCCAGTTTTTATCGTAAAAAGAGAGTGAAAAGGTTGCTTCATTTTGGAGAATAAAATGAGGAGTGTGGGGGCTGAAATTGTGAGAACCAAAGCTGCTATTTTTATTGGAAAGTGAATAAAATGTGAGTGGAGGCTACCTCATTTTAGTTTTAATGGAGTCGTTGCAAGAAAACATAAGGTGAGTGGGGCTGGCCAAGGTGAAAACCGAGGGAAGCTTAAGCAAGACGTGAGTAGGGGCTGGGAGTGGCTGAAAAAAATCGAGGCAAAAGTGGAGAAGCTAGTCACCTAGTTTTTCTTCGGTTAAGCCATATTATGAAGGTTGGGAGAGAGTTTTTATGGCATAAAAGAAATACAGCAACTGATACATTTTATCCTTTTCAGTTTGCAACAAAATGAGTGACGATTGGATAAAAAAATAGCAGCTAAACCTCCATTGAAGCCATTCATCACCATCTTCTCATCGATTTTCAAAGCAGCGAAGGAGGAACAACAAAGAAAACAACTATTCTTCATCAAATTCTCTTCGTTTTTCAACATAAATGGAGGCTACAAGGGTTGATTCTTGGAGCTTGATGAAGAAGATAGAAGGCTAACATGTCGACGCTGGCTCAATGGGAATATTGACGACAAGTAACGGTTCTATTACGAATGATGAGTTATAAAATAAAATGCACTCGGACCCCGACCGTAAGCATATAGGTTTTTATAGTACCGTTATTGTTCCCACGAGGATTTATGATAAGCACCGCTATCGATTCTTTTCAGATTGTTTAAGTTAATAATAAAAAGATTTAGAAATTAAAAATGATATAAAAATAAATCAATTACAGTTAAACTTTCAAGACAAAACCAAATCTTTAAGAAGAGAAATTGCTTTCACAAAATCACAAGATTAAAGATCTCAAAAATTGTTATTAACTCCTGCTAAGGTAAACCTGAATCCTAACATTCGACTACCCTAAGTTTCTTAAGAAGTAATTCTTCTCTCTCAAGTTTGAATTACCTACTCCGTTTTATAAACATGCAAATTTCTCAACTCAAATATAAATAAAACAGAGATGAACTGCATAACTTTTGGGAAATAAAATTTAGACACTAATCTCTTAGCATGTAAATTGTAATTTTCTGATTTTAAAGAACTCAACTCCCATTAAGATCAACTAAAAACTATTCATAAGAACAACAAACCATACATAGCAAAAGTTTAGAAAACAAGATTCACCCTAGAGGGTGAAACTGTAACATCCCATCACCGATGGGAAGGGTAAAATGGAAATTTGGGACGGGTTATGAGTGTGTATATGGATCTCGGC
>JAOQMP010000007.1:424588-442530 GCA_027563575.1 Erythroxylum pedicellare
TACTTGTTAGTTTTTAATTATTTGTTAGTATTGGTGCATGGTAGTGATCAGATCTCCTCGTAGAAAAATTGAACAACTTGATCAGGAGATCGAGAGAACATTACGGAGATTGCGTAGGGAAGGAAGGTCAACTTTGGTAGAAAAATTGTAACCAGAGTTCGAAGACACGATGGAAAATCCGAGAACTTTAAAGGAGTTGGTTGCACCTGAATTAACTCAAAGAACATTATGTATAACAGTTTTGAATTTCGCTAAACATGTTACCTTTGAGTTAAAATATGGATTAACTCATTTGTTGCCTAACTTTCATGGTCTTACAAGTGAGGTTGCACATAAGCATCTCAAGGAGCTCGATGTGGTTTGTTTGAGCATTAAGCCTCCTAGGGTGACAGACAAGTAGATCATATTGAGGGTTTTCCCATTTTCACTCAAGGATGCAGTGAAAGATTGATTGTTTGATTTACCAATGGGAAGCATAAATACTTGGTTAGAGATGAAGAAGTTGTTCTTGGAAAAATATTTTCTGACCTCAAAGATGGAAAGTATTCGGAAGGAGATATGTGGCATTAAGTAGCATAATAGAGAATCTTTTTACTGGTATTGGGAGCAGTTCAAGAAGTTATGTGTCAGTTGTCTGCACTATAATATATTGGAACAACTTCTCATCCAATATTTCTATGAAGGACTATTACTGATGGAGAGGAGTTTGTTTGATATAGCAAGCGGTGGGGCACTTTACAAGAAGACTTCCCTCGAGGCTAGGATCTTATTTGAGTGGATGACCGCTAACATGCAACAATTTGGCACTCGCAATGATGTTTGACGAGTAAACAAGGTAAGTACTTCATCTATCGAACATTGCTTAGATAAACTAACACGTTTTGTAATACAAATTGCAGTTGGACATGCAAATGAAAGTATATGGAATATGCTCAAACACGAGCCATCCAACTAGTGAGTGCCCGACGTTACAAGATGGAAGTATGGAGTACATGAATGCTATAGGAGGGAACTTCCTGAACTAATACAATCCGTACTCGTAGACGTATAACCCAAGTTGGAGGGATCACCCTAACTTAAGTTATGAAGGAAACCAACATCAAAAATTATTCCAAAATTGGCCAAAAAGAGCACCGGGATTTCAACCAAGGCAACAAGGAGCACAAGGAACTTCTTCTTCCAGTTCAGGTACATCTTCAGAAGAACATGTTAAGAATCTTAATACTAACAATCTACAATTTTAACAAGATACACAAAAATTACAATAAAGTATGCAACAACTTAATCAGAGTGTACAGCAAATCTGTTAGGAATCAAAAACAAGCACACAAAATTTGGAAAACTAAATGGATCAGATGACAGTGAGACTCAATCGCCTATAATCACAAAATGAAAAATTGTCATCCCAACCTGAGGTAAACCGGAAGAATGTTAGTGCTATCACCCTAAGGAGTGGAAAGGAGATCAAGGGTCCCAAAAGAACTCCACCAAATATTGTTACCGAGGAAGAGATTGAGAAGGAATTAGGAAAGGAAGAAAATTCATCATCGAGTATAAAGGTAAATATCAAAGGTCCCAATATTATTAAAACTAACCCTCTACCTTTTCCGAGCAGATTGACAAGACCAAAAAAGGAGGAGAAAGACAAAGAGATATTGAAGAATTTTTGAAAGGTGGAAGTCAATATATCTTTGCTTGAGGCAATCAAGTAAGTACCAAGGTATGTCAAATTCCTGAAAGAACTTTGTAAAAGGAAACTGAGGGGTGATGAGAAAGCAATGATGGGTGAGAATGTGTCGATGGTATTCAGAAAGACGATGCCTCCAAAATGTCGGGATCTAGGTATGTTTACCATTCCTTGCAAAATTAGGAATACTATGACCAATAGAGTTGTGCTAGATTTGGGTGCTTCTATTAATATGATGCCTCGTTCAATTTATACTTTTTTTTTAATTTGGGTTCATTAAAAAAACGAGTGTAATCATACAATTGGTTGACCGCTCTAATGCTTATCTTGTTGGTGTGCTTGAGGATGTTTTGGTACAGGTGAATAAGTTGATGTTTCCTATAAATGTCTACGTTATGGATATGAATGATGACACCTCATGGAATCTGATACCTATCTTATTGGAGAGACAATTTCTTAATAAGACTCGAACTAAGATAGATGTTTGTGAGGGCACCCTCACAATGGAATTTGATGGGGAAGTGATTCATTTCAATATTTTTGATGCCATGAAACATCCTCCTGATGATCACTATGTTTTTTCTGTTGATGTGATTGATCCTTTGGTGTAGGGAATGTTTAAATTAAGTTGCAGGAATCATTTGGAAATGGTTTTAACTGAGGATATGGAAGTAGAAGTCATCACTATAGTTGAGATGGGAGAAGAGCTTATCAAAATGACAACCCCCTTAGATTCATTGGAAAGCTCTTCAAAAAGGTACAATTTAGCTTCTATACAACTACCTGAAGCTCACCAGAAGTTGTTACCTTCTGATGTGCAGGCACCAAAATTGGGATTGAAGCTACTCCCTACACATTTGAAATACGCCTATTTGGGAGATAAACAAACCCTCGTAGTTATCATTTCGACAGAGTTGACTTCAAATTAAGAGGAAAGGTTGGTTCAAATGTTAAGAAAGCATAAGACAGCCATCGAGTGGACTATCGCAGATATTTAAGGGATAAGTCCTTCCATATGCATGCACTACATTTTGTTAGAGGAAGATGCAAAATCCACAAGGTAAGCTTAACGTAGGTTGAATCCTCCAATGATGGAAGTTGTGAAGAAGGAGGTACTGAAGCTTCTCGATGTTGGGATTATCTACCTAATTTCCGATAGTAAGTGGGTAAGTCATGTCCAAGTAGTTCCAAAGAAGTCTGAAATCACCATTGTGACAAACCAAGAACGTGAGTTGGTTCCCAAGTGCAAATTGGGTGACGAGTATGTATTGATTATAGAAAGTTAAATTATGCTACTCGTAGAGACCACTTTCCCCTTCCTTTTATTGATTAGATGTTTGAAAGATTGGCTAGTTATGACTATTATTGCTTTTTAGATGGCTTTTCAGGTTATCTTCAGATTCTGATCACATGGAAGATTAGGAGAAGATCATATTTACATGCCCATTTGGTATGTTTGCCTGCCGAAGGATGCCATTCCGATTATATAACACACCCGCCACGTTCCAAAGGTGTATGGTAAGAATTTTTTTTAATATGTTGAGAAGATTATTAAAGTATTCATAGATGATTTTAATGTGTATAGATCTTCTTTTGATGAATCTCTTGAGAATCTTATTGTTTTATTGGAACGATTTATAAAAACTAACCTTGTGTTAAACTGAGAAAAATGTTATTTTATGGTGGATCAAGGTATAGTTTTAAGCTATGTGATATCTGTTAAGGGTATTGAAGTAGACAAGTCTAAAGTTGATCTTATTTCTTCTTTACCTTACCCCTTTACTGTAAGAGAAGTGCGCTCTTTTCTTGGACATGAAGGTTTTTATTGAACATTCATTAAGGGCTTTCGAAGGTAGCCATATTACTATGCAAACTTCTTCAACAAGATGTCTCCTTTGAGTTCGACAAGAAGTGAAAGGAAGCATTCAACAAAGTTAAGGAGCTTCTGACATCCCCATTGGTGATTCAACCATCAGATTGGAACCTATCTTTCGAGATCATGTGCAATGTAAGTGATTATTCAATGGGGGTACTTCTAGGACAAAGAGTGGGAAAAACGTTACATGCCATCTACTATGCTTCCAAGACTCTAAACCAAGCACAATTGAATCATTCTACTACTGAAAAAGAACTCTTTTCGGTTTTTTCTTTGGAAAAGTTTCAATTGAATTTGCTTGGTGCTAAAGTGATTGTTTATTCTGACTATTCAAGTTTACGATACTTGCTCACGAAGTAGGAAGCAAAATCGAGGCTGATTAAATGGATTCTCCCCCTTCAAGAATTCGACTTGAAAATCAGAGATAAAAAGTGGGTAGAAAACGTGTTGGTAGACCATCTCAGCTAACTAATTAAGGAAGAAGAAGATATCCCCCTACGACAAACCTTTCTGGATGAACAATTGTTTTCTATCATTGCAACACTACCATGGTATGCCAACATTGTTAATTTTTTAGTTACCAACGAATTACATATTAGTTTGTCAAAGGCTCAAAAGGATAAGCTACAAAGTGAAGCAAAGTATTATGTATGACCCATATTTTTGGAGGCACTACGTATATCAAGTTATCAGCAGATGTGTATCGAAAAATGAGTCATCATCAATTTTATCTTTCTGCCATTCATACACTCGCAGAGGATATTTTAGAGTGAAAACGACAACTCATAAAGTTCTGGAGAGCGGTTTCTACTGGCCAACATTGTTCAGAGATGCATATACCTTCTGCAAATCTTATGATAGATGCCAACGGTTACATAACCTGTCTCGTAAGGATCAATTGCCACAAAGTCCTTTGCTTTTCTGTGAAATTCTTTACGTTTTGGGCATTGATTTTGTGGGACCTTTCTCTCCGTCTTTTGGTTTTACTTATATATTGTTTGCAATTGATTATGTTTCTAATGGGTGGAAGCCAAAGCCACTAAGACTAACGATGCAATCGTTGTTGTAGATTTTGTTAAAGCTAACATTCTTTCTAGGTTCAAGATACCAAAAGTCACTGTTAGCTACAGAAGGACCCACTTCTGCAATAGGGTGATAGAAGCAATGTTCAGAAAATATCACCACACATAAAGTTTCTACACTTACTATCCCTAAACTAATGGGCAAGCTGAAGTCTCAAATAGAGAAATCAAGTTAATCCTGGAGAAAACCGTGCAGCCTAATAGTAAGGATTGGAGTGTAAGACTGGAAGACGCAATATGGACCGATAGGACGGCTTACAAAACACCAATTAAGATGTCACCGTATAGGCTTGTGTTTGGAAAGCCATGTCATCTTCTTGGGAAATTACTACATAAGGCATATTGGATTATCAGAAGATGCAGCATGAACTTGGATGATGCAGGAGTGAATAGAAAGTTGTAGCTTCAAGAGTTGGAAGAGATGATGAATGAGTCATATCAAAATGGAGTGATATATAAGGAAAGGATGAAAGCTTTTCATGATAAGATGATTTTGAAGAAAAGCTTCTCGGTGGCCCAGAAAGTGTTACTATAGCATTCCAAACTCAAAACTCTTTCCAGATAAGTTACGTTCTCATTGGGTTGGTCTGTTTGTTATCACTCATGTCTTTCCTTTTGGTGTAGTGGAGATACGGAGCCTCAAAACTGACAAGACATTTAGAGTGAATGGTCATCGCTTAAAGTCATATTATGAGGGCTTCCAAACGGAGGATTTGGAGGTGTTGATGCTGGAGAATGTGATTGGTATCACTTGATAGACGCAACTGGAGGTCAAGCCAATGACGTTAAATAAAGTTGCTACTTGGGAGGCAACCCAAGGGGAGTTAATTTCTGTCGTTTACATTTTCGTGTTTGCTATTTTTGTTAACTGCTTCATTTCTTACATTTGATTTTACATTGAGGACAATGTAAATTTTAAGTGTGGGGGTGGGGTATATTAGTTTTTATGCATGTTTTTTAGCTTAATTATAGCTTATGTGACTTCTTAAACGGTTTTCAAAATCAAATAAACAAAATCGAAAATTTTCTTGTTTTCTATTACTTTCAAGATTATTTAGTCATAATTATAATGTGAATTGCAATAAAATTTATAGCAAAATTTGGCATGCACTTTTGCTCTTGTGGTTTGTTAATATGCATTATTCTTGGAAAAGCGGTGACTAATGGTAGACAAAAACCAATAAGGTTTTAAGTTGTATTAGACTGACACATCTATATTAGGCCCACTGTTTGTTTGTTATATATGACTTTCATAATATATACATCCTTACTTTGTGCTGATTTTCTATTCGAGACCATATTTTTATTATATGCATTTTTATGAAAATGATTAGGCATTCTTTATTAATTACTAGCTACAATAGTCAAATAGCCTACCCAACTATGTGAATGTTCCTTCGCTAACCCCCTTTAAGCTTTATTATCTTTTTCTTTTGTATAAATCACATTATATGCACCTAACCAAATGCCCTACCCAAGTCTTAAAGCTAGTGGAGCATTTGTTAATTCTTAATGAATGTGACTGTACAAAAGCCTAAGTGTAGGGGTTACATACATGTGAGTTGGTTATATTTGTTAAAATTCCATGTTATGAATACTATGTTGAAGTAGCTTCTATCACTTCTACTTTTGAAAAAAAAAGTAGAAAAATGTAAGAAAAAAGAGAAAGAAAGAAGAAAAAAAAGTGAGTTTGAATAAAAAGTATCAAGGAGGAAACATAATTGATGTGAAAAGTTGTTAATTAATAGTTTATCATCCTTAAGTTGTATTGAATGGGTGTTCGAATATATTGCATATGAGGCAGATGTTGTTTTGGATGGAGCACTTTTTGTGTTATGTTAATATGGCTTATGGAATGAGAGCTAAATTGAGTTGTGAAATATAGTTATTGAATTTTTCATGACTAACGGTACCTAGTTTTGAATGAATGTTAACTTACGTGGTTGATATCTCATTAAATGTTACTTTTGCTTCACTAGATTGGTGGATTTTATACTACATAATCCAAAATACATCCCACCTTATCTTTACCCACATTACAATCCTAGAAAAGTCCTTTGATTCATGATTATGCATGTGACTTTTAGTTGGGGAGAAATGAAATCCTATGCAAAGTTATGGATTGTTCTGATTATGAATGGTGTTTGAGTGTACCAATGGAAATATCTTATTTAAACACTTTTTGCCCAAATCTACCTCTAGATTACTCAGTTTCTAAGGGTGGTGAAAATTGATTGATCAAGAACACAAGCTTTGAATATTGAGTTTTTGCTATAGGTTTTGAATGTCATTCATCTTTACTTATGGTTATCTATTCTTAAGAAATATGGAAAATGAATAAAAGATTTAGTTTGTGATTTTGATTTTATCGATTTACATGAAGACGGTCAAAAGCTAAGTGTGAGGAAAGTTAATATATGTTTAAATGTTGATTCATTTGATATACTACACTTAGTGATTAATGCCTAAAAAATGCTTAGGATACTTACTTTAGCTCATATTTGATCGTTGGTACATTTCAGAAGTGAAGGAACTAAAATGACCTGAAAGCATGTCCACTAAAGCCATCTTCTCAACTTCCATACTCTATTGATTCATGGAGCATGAAGAAGAAGAAAATTAAAAGCAAGAAAATGAAAAGAACATGAAGAAAATGTTGTCAACATAGCTCACTACCATCCAGAAAATTTCATAGCCATGCAACGTGAGTAAATATTGTTACAAAACAACTCATTCACGTGAATCATGCAAGCTTTCCATTTGTTTTCCATTTCTAACATGAATAACCTAGCTTTGGCTAGACAAAGAAAGGAGAATTGAGAGTAAAAAGTAGTGGAGAGAAAGCTAGTTGTCCATTCCACTTTTAACTTAGCATTTAAGGTATAAAGAAAACAAGTGTGAGTGATGGCTGATACAAAAATGTTGGATGGCTGTAAAAATGTTAGTGTATGGGATTGCATGGTGTCTCAAATGAGTGAGACACCACACACACACATACACCACTTGTCCATTTAACATAGCTTTTTAAGTATAAAACAAAGGTATATGATGGATGGTGGATAGTTGCACATAGAGGGCTGGAGCATCATACTCACGACATGGACACCACTAAGGACAACAACCAAAGGATATTTTGTCCTCTTCTATTTTGAAAGACACTTGTCCCATATCCTTTTTAAACCTAGCCGCCTCACTTATTTTGGATGTAGCTTTTGAATAAATAAATCAGGCAAGTGTCAACTGTATGCTGAGGAAAGGGAGGCAGAACTGTAGGTGAGTGGAAGCTGTAGGCTGCTCACAAAACAAAGAAGAGGACAACGGTGGACATAACTTAGGTTAGATAACCTGAACGTGTAAGGTTACTGCCTATATTGATCGTTTTCCAATTCGTAATGTGGTTGCCAAATTGAATATAAAAATCGTATCCTAGATTATTCGGTAGTTAGGTTTAATTATCGATCATATCTTGGTTGTGTTAAGTTAGGTTTAATTATCAATCGTATCTTGATTAAACACAACCTAAAGAAAAAACGGGATCAATAGAACATTCTATTAGTCTTAGATCAATAATCCGAAGAGACTTGTAATGACTTTAGGATGATGGAATATGCTTGATCATGTTTAGGCCGAGATTGACCCTAGAATCGGACCTTACTTATATTCGACACTTTTCTCATTTTTGATTGCTTGTTTTAATTTGTTTTTTTATAGTTTACTTTTACTTTAATTTCTAAATTGCTTAAAATCCAAATACCCCCTTATATTTTCCTTGCATCAATTAATTTCATTACAAAAATTAATTGAAACATTCCCTGTAGATTCGATCCCGACTCACCATAACTACAAATTTTAGTGTGCAGAGTCACTCTGTTGCTGCTTCAACTTCCTTTGAATAATGTGAATCTCGAAACTACTTGAAGGAAAAGTTGAATGAACACCTTGATCATTGGTCTTAGTTGATAAAGTATCACCAGATCTTATATCAACACAATTCACAAAAACTAACATCAACCATAAAGATTATTTAGGAATCTATATAAAAAAATTTAACCAACCTTTCATATACATGTCACTTGTAACTATACTATAAGTTATAATTTTACATGCAGTCACTTAAGTGATGAAAACTAAAATAACATTAATAACATTGAAGTAGAATCAACTAAAGTAGAAGACATAAGTAAATAGAAGGTGGAGATTATATACTGCCCACAATGCATTATGAATCAAATGGATTCACGAATACGTTTTGAAGAATACCAATTTTTGGCAAACTGACTATTCTAAAGAGGGTTCTTATATTCTAAAGCAAATGATGAAACTGAGGGACATTTTTTATCCTTGTATCAAACACAAAATTGGCAATGGGGATTAGACTTGACTATGATTTGATAACTAGTTAGATAGCAACCCTCTTATATAACATTTGGATTTTCTAAGGTTAAGAAATAGAATGCCATTAAATCTTAAGGTCTCTTGATTGTGAATTGTGAATGGTAAGGAAATTTCAGAAGCTTCCACTGTCTTGTGGCTCACTTCCCTGTACTCCAACATATTGAAAATGAGGATACTATCTCTTTGGATCTTAACTCGAGTGGTAAATTTACTAACCACTCATGTTATAAACTATTTTCTTCTACTTATGTTGTAGTTCCTCGGTACAATCTCCATTGGAAACACACTATTTGTCCTAAAGTGTCTTTTATTGAATGGTTTGCTATTAAGAATAGGCTCCGAACTAAAAGTCAATGGAGAGGAAAGGTGAATGAGACATGTGTACTATGCGATAGGGCAATCGACGATAGAGATCGCTTATTTTTTCTCTATAGCTACTATAAGGCTATTTAGAGCCGAATCTTGCATTTGTTGTCAACTCATCATTGCAACTACAATTAGGATCAAGTTATGAGTTGGATTATTAGTGACACAAAGAAAGGGCAACCCAATGCTACTCTTCTCAAAGCAAAATTTACTATTACTGTCTACAACATTTGTAAAGAAAGAAACCATGAACAATTCTCGAATCACAACGAAGACAAATAGATGATTGCTGATAGATCTGAAAACATGATTAGAGCACATATTTATGCCAAAAATGCAAAACCATAAACAAATCTCAAATCACAACGAAGACAAATACATGATTGCTAATAGAACTATAAACATGATTAGAGCACATATTTATGCCAAAAATGCTCAACACTCTCTTACCATTGATATGAAGACCGATGACAGCTTTAATTTTTTCTTGGTTTCTCATAGTTAGTCCTCTTATTATATTTTTCTCAACCTTTTTGCTCCTGTTGTAAGTAGGCTTTAAGTCTTGAATTAATTACAATGTTTTAATTAGTTTTTAATATTAATACGCCATTTATTTATTTATTTTTTAAGGAATCTGGGAAATTTTGTCAAACATAGAACGATTATTTTCCAGCAGAATACATCGTTGCTTCTATTTATTATTTTAGTAACATGAGTATTGGTATTTTTTTGCATCAATCATCTTATAACTAGTTCAATGAACTGGTGAGAAATACACAACTCCATACCATGGCGCATGATCGAATAAAAATAACCCTTTCATTCAGAAGTTACACAATCTTGGCGCAAATTGAAGCAACGAGCAAGAGATGTCCACAAACCCAAAATTAATTTTTTAACCATACATAAGGAATCCCATATAGAACAGTGACTATGCTGAAATTGTAAATATTTTAGATCTGTCATCGACCTTGTAAGCACACTAGGGGAGACGTGTAAACAGTGCCAATTGCCAAGGATAAGATTTCACCTCAGCTTTTACCCATTACAAACTCTTTACATTCATCGAACCCAAAAAAGAGTAGGAAGAAGCAGAAATAACACACAAAACTATATCCCAATGCCAAAAGTCGTACGAATGGAAGAAACATATTGCAAGAGCGTGAAATATAGTCTCGAGACAAGAAATATCAACTACGAGTCTCTATTGAGTACATTCTTTTGGTTGTCTTTTATTAAAACAAAGTTCATCAATAGCTTTGTGGGAAAGAGCAAATTTTTTATCCTCTTAGTTAGCCTCAATTCATTAATACCAAATCATCCAAAAGAAGAAAGAAACTGGTGCTCATAGTTCCACTTTTGTTTTAACTGGGAAATGACATGCCAAAATTCTATATCCAACCTTAACCAATTTAGTACCCTTTATGCCAATTGAAGATTCACTTTAGTTGCCAAAACCAGTTACCACCTAGATGAACATTAGGCACTATAGGGTACCAAAATGGGATATTTTATGAGGTGAATGCAAATTGAAATTTTTATATTTCAACACACAAAGCATTTGCGTTAACGTTTGTTACAATTAACCCATAAGAAGTTCCAAATTATCCTGACGATTCTAATCCATAACAACTACTGAATCTGAAAGTGCTATATCAACAGTAGCATCTTTCTAAAGTAGCGTGGTTAAGCTCATACCTAAGTGCGCATTAAACATAAGCCTCGGGAATCAGGCACAGTCGTTTGGGACAGAAATCCTCAACAAGATGAAAGGAAGGGAGACTTTGACAGGAAATGCTTAAAATGAAGCAACAGAACCACATTCGGAGTTATCGTACGCTGTTTTAGCTAGAGACTTGAGATACAAATTATGGGTCAAGGATATTACAAATCGAAGCCTTTTAAGTATTCAGGGTCACGCTTAGCCCTTTCCTGAAACTTGTTGAACCATCGATCTAATATATCCATGGGAACAACCAACTTGCTCCCATCAACCCCACAAAACGACTGCATATAATTAAACAAATTCTGACCTATTTTCATGGCAAGTCGCTCGATTCTTTTCTGAGCCGCCACATCCAACAAAGGCAAGGATGCCAAATCCTCGACGGAGACCCCAATTTTGGCGGAGAGAGGAGCGGCGTCGGGCGCCTGGAGTTGCAATTGGCCTCCGCCGGGCTCGGGCCAGTTAAGGGCGAGAACGGCGGAGGGGCGTGATAGGGTGACAGCGCCGCAGTACTGGAAGGGGGAGCCTGGGGATTGAATGTAAACGGCAAGGGCTTTGTCGGGTGGGAGAGTGAAGTTGTTCAAGAGAAATATGCAGAGCTCGCGGATTTGATCGTAGGCCTCACCTGCAACACAATAAAGTATGAATTTGTAATTTAAAAGGGTAACCATGAGCAGGAGCCAGAGAGATGAGATACCAACGAAAGTGTTCATGTCCAGAATCCAATGGAATGTGTCGATTTGGGAAAAAGTGGAAATGTCCAGAGGGAAGCTCCGGTTGGGGAACACTACTCCAAACATACTTAGCTTATCTCCTTCTGCTTTCAAACTAGCAGTCTGATTTTTTGGTTGACGGTGCTTCTGTTAGCAACATAGCATCTAATAAAAAACGGAAATCGCATTAGTGTTCCAGTAGCATCTAGAAGTGTTGAGACTTCTTCAGTGCCCGTTTCCCCTTTCTATAGTGTGTAACATAGGATGCAAAGAGCGAAAGAAACCGTATCAAGAGATTTAGTGTATGGAGGGATGTACGTAAGAATTGAATGTTACATATCACAAAAATGAAAGGTATTTCAAAGTGAATAGACACAAAACCAATCATAATTGTTTTCCAACTAACAAACCAAAATTTAATTATTGTTAAGTTCTTGATTAGACATTTCAATGATAGAATTTTAACAAAAATGATTGAAGTGTACAACGAAACTGAATATATTTGTTAATTCAAGCATCTGTAAAGCAATAAAGATGAGACTAGGAAAAGAAAGGGCAATAGATTTTGTTAATGACTGTGTCAAGTTGTAAGAGTGTATGTATATAAGTTAAAGTTTACTAATACTCGGTTGACATACAACAGATAGGCATTTTTGTTACATGTCATGAAAATTACATTTTATGTAAACAACTATAGTAATATAAAATTCATATCATGCTTTTTTTTTTAAAGGTTATATGTTTGTTTTGATGTTATAAGAAGAAGATAGGGACATTAGAGACCTATTTTTAGGAAAGATGGTTACTTTTTGAAGGCAAAGTTCTAAGGCTAATTATTGAGTGTTATAGGAAGAGATGGGACTGCAGTGATATATCTATTGTGTCACAGGCTTGACCTTTTTACCAACAAACTATGTGAGACTTAATTGTTATTTGGCTTAAGTAAGTCAACATTACTCAAAGATGCTAGGCACAAAGCTAGCATATCCAGTAAAGTGCACAGGAGATTAAAGGAGAACTTGGAGAATGCTCTCTGTTACAAATAATATTTTGTTCATTCTTGTTTACAAATGAAGTCTTTAGGGTTATATGTATCCCCCATCCCTTTAATGGATGGCTAAAATTTACTTGATCTAATTGTCTATAATATGCTCCTCTAGAATTTTCTATACAAATATACACACATCAAGTAAATTATATAATTACTTACAAGGTTCCGTAGAGAATTCTATCCTCTTTTAAAGTTCTAAAAGGTTTTGGGACCAAACCTCCCCTGTGGGCATTAAAACATACAAGGGATGAAACCTCCCCTGTAGGCATTAAAACATAAAAGGGGTGAAATTCTTACCCACTCAATTTAGCACATCCTCAGCGCGTACTCCATATATGCTTCAATCTTATCTTTATGATCCTATAATGTGAGCCCATATTCCCAACTTGCTTCGCTATTAGGTAACCCCTTCCATTTAACAAAATACTAATCATAACTTGGATGGGTGCCCCTATTTATTATAGCATGATGCCCTAATATCTCCTCAACATCTTGTTTGGACATTATGGTAATTACAATAGAGGCTCTTTTTGATTTATCCCTATGGGGTTTGTCCATATCCCCATGGTAAGGTTTAAAAAGGCTCATATGAAACACAAGTTGCATCTCTAAGTGAGAGGGTAACATCAAACAATAGGCAAATTTACAAATCCATTTCTTTATGAGAAAGTTCCCTCGAAGCACCTTACAAGTCCTTTACACACGTTGGAAAATTTCTGAATTTGGTGAGGAAGAAACTTCACTAATACTAAGTAACCTTCGTTAAACTTTAAGTTCCTATAATTTGCATCAGCCCACTTCTTCATAGTCTTCGTGGCCTTTGCTAAGTATGCTTATATCATATCGGTCTTCTCATGCCAACCTTTAGCGAACCTAAATACAAGAGGACTTGAGCCTTTATATATAATAGCACAGGGGTGTAGGTTCATTGATTGCTAACATTTTACAATCTCAAATAGGTTGGCTCCCATTGGTCAATTCTCTCGCAAGTTGTAAAAAAATTGGGCAATATCAAGCAACTTTTCCCAATTGTTTTCATTGGCATTCACATACTACCTCAAGTACAACTTTAATAGTGCATTCACTCTCTCAAATCTCCCATCCATTTAGGGGTAAAACCTAGTGGAAAAGTTAAGTTCGAACCTTATAGCTTGAATAGCTCCATCCATAATCTTCCCTTAAATTGATTATCTCTATCGCTCACAATTATCTTAGGTTCCCCAATACTTTGCTACATGTTTTAAGAATAATCATGAGGCATCCTTGGCTATATATTTTAGTGATACGGGGATGAACACTTCATAATTGCTAAATCGGTCTACTATTATTATAATATTGCCATATCCTTTGAATTTTGATAGGCATGTAATAACTTATGGCTTCTTTGGAATAGGTAATGGTTTTAACAACCCCGTTGGTTAGCTTTGATTCAATTTATCCTGTTGTTACACGAGACATATCTTCACATAGAGCTAAATGTCATTGCACTTCTATGGCCAATAATATGTGTGCTCCACAAGTACCAATGTATAATGCACCATAGGATGTCTTACCCATTTAGAGTCATAAAACTCCTTGATGATTTCTTTCCACAGCCCTTTACCACTGAAACACATAATCATGATCACCTTTAATGATAAGCATTCCATTATAAAGCCAAAATTGTTATATCACCATATGACTAGCCAACTCTAACAAACTATTGACTTGCGGGTCTTGTTTAAGTCCTTCCTTTATTTGGTATACTAAAGGAAAACTTAGATTTATAATGGTAACAAGCTCCTTTTTTCTATTAGGCATCAGTAACCAAGTTGGCCTTGTTGGGTTTGTATTCCATCACGAAATCAAACTCTACTAAGAACACTTCTATCTAATTTGTTTTGACATTAGTTTCTTTTACGTGGAAGTAGCTGGTGGTGATATCATCTGTCTTCACTATAAACTTTAACCCCATAAAATAGTGTCACTAAATCTACAAATAATGCACCACCACTGTAACAAACCACTCTCACAGAGCATATACCCAGTATACCAGAGTATATCCGAGCACATACCTTACGAGAATGATATGTTAGAGAATCAAATTAACTTATTTATGGCATCACACGTATCACAAGATCTACAAAAGATTAAGCATTCTTATTTCATTCACAATCATAACATTCATTGTGTCATTACAATTTATAACTCATGCGTAAACATTACATTTCATAATCCATATATTTACAATGCAAAAACATCTGAAAGTTTACTGCTCTATATACAAAATATCCAATATGAGATGAGATGCTAAACCAAAATATCCTAGCTAGACTCTTCAGTATCAGCTGACTAGACCTTTGAGTCATTCTTATTTCCCAATTTGTCAGTACTAGACTTTTACTAGTTTGCCTTAAAAGCTACTTCTCCCTTGCACCTAAAAATCAATGTTGTAATTCGATGAGTTTGAGAACTCAATGAGTGAATCATCATTGATGTGCTCACTCAAGTCATAACAAAAATATCACAAGTAAATAACCAAATTCAACGAGGACATCATATCATTCCAATTTATATACCATATCACCTTTCATCACATTTCAATAAATACAACTTATACACAAATATTACATATTGAATATTAAAACAATTCAGCAATTCATTGAAATCTTTCGCATGATACATGTAAAGTTATATATGAAAATGCATATGTGACTCCATTTTCATTTTTACTTTGTTGTGACTGAGCGCCTATTCATTGTCTCGTATCTATTATGGATACCAGGCTCATTTTATATACTGTCATGTATCTATTGTGGATACTGGGCTCATTAATAACTAAGCCTGTGGCTCTTTGTGCACATTCCTAAGGTTAAAGCTCTTTTTCACGTTGGTCACTCCGGTCATAACTCCTTTATTTAATCATGCATATTAATGTGATGGTATGCATCAATTCACACATTATACTATCAATACATTTTATTCAATGTGTTCAATCATTTATCATATTCTTCATATCTAAGTTTGGCATTCAACCTTCAGTTGAGAACACATTTCCCCATTCACATACAATTAGTAAGCACTTCCAATACATTCCCGAATATCAAACTCCTCGGACCAACAATATCTGGAAATATAAAAATCTTGTAAGTAACGATTCAGTAACTAAAATTTTAAAAAAATCAATCATAGTGAGAAACATCTAGGTTAACTCATAGTATGCTACAGATAAGCTATTGCCTTGAAGATCTGGCAATTTCTAGATGCTGACAATCTATTTGTGTTTCTTTAATCATGTAATACACACTTATAGTTCACACATTATTAAGTTGATCAATCATATGATTACTTAATCATCCACATATATGTCATAATCAATTCATGCTCAATTGACTTCCCTGGGTATCTATCCTTATTTATAAGTCTTGATCATTATACATCATATCTTGTACATAACTTATTGGTAATTAGATTTATACCTTAAGTAAACTTGATTATTCTAGATTCATCAATCATTCATTTACTAATCCTTTTCTGGCCTTATATTTTCATACACTTCCCCAATTCTCATTCATTCATACCTATTTCACATTTCTCACATCCTTTGGATCACATTTGCATTCCTAAAAACACCTTCATTCCTTTAACAAGTCATAAATTCCAGATTTGAACACATTGATATGAAGACAATCCATTTCTTAAATTATCACATCAATTAACAACCTAGACTTATCAAACCCTTAACCAATTGTTCAAGTAACCATCTAGGTTCATTTCAAGCACTAATCAAGTCCAAATACACCAAGGTAAAGTAATTTATCCTTAGTTGGTTCAACTTCACACAAAACATAATTTTTTTCACTTCAAAGCATTACCCACGATTGTAGGGTACCTTTCCAAGATCATGGAAAGACAAAACACAAATTTTCTCTTGTCAAAGCATTACCCACAATCGTAGGAAGGAACTAATGTAACTCTCATGAATGTAGGATAGGTTAATAGAAAGTTGACCATCCATTTCCTTCATTTTTTTTTCCAGATTCTAACACCATCATAATAGTCCATTGATTATATCTCAGTTATATCTTAATTATACTTCATTTTCCTCGTCAACTTCATCTCCAATTCCAATTCAAAATCATTCAATTAGCAGCTCATAAACTAGTCTTTCATCCATCAATAATCAAAAATCAAAACAGAAACTATCATTCACTATCATATATGTAATCTTAGTTCTTTCACATTTCAAGAACACTACACTAACAACTTTCTTTAGCATAAATTCACCTTCATTATACTTTAAATCCCAACTTAAAGTCACTTATTGAACAGCTTCTAAACTACGGTTTCATACATCAAAACAAAACCAATTCATCCATCAAATTCCAGCACCACTCATCATCAACCTTACATGAATCCTATCTCAATTTAATCATCATGAATGTTATGCTAACATACGTTATAATAGATCAATAAATCACTTACTTGTTCAACTCAAAGCCTCTTCAATGATCAACTAACCTAGCCTTCTAATCATACAAACACAACTCTAAGAACAAGGTGAAAATAGAAAGGGATTTCAGAAACAAGATGAAGACAACAAAATTTTGGAGTGACAAAGTGCAAAATTTTAGCAAAATCTCAAGGTTGTAAGGGTGGTGTATGGGTGTCAATGATGAGAGAAGGAAGAAGAAGATAGCATGTAGTAAGAACAAAAGAAAGGTAGTCTTTCATGTGTGTGTGTCATTTATATATAGGTGTATGGTGAGTGTTGAGACACTTATCATAGCACTTGTCAATTAAAGACCGAAACCATATGTCTCATTTTTAAACCACCAAATGTCACTCCATAACTAGCCCATTTGTCTTATAGTTTCCTAAGTCACTTGCCACCTAATTACCTAAGTCATTTGTCACTTAATTATCTAAGCCATTTGTCACTCATTCTCTATTGCCACATGCCACTATTTCATAGACCTAGGCAACCTAAATTTTCACGTATTAATTTGTCTTTCCATTTAACATTTTTCCTAGTCTAGGTGCACATATCATATCATCAATCTCCCA
>JAOQMP010000007.1:444798-466084 GCA_027563575.1 Erythroxylum pedicellare
ATTCACAACTCATAGTTCAACATATCATCATATAGAACATGTCAAGTGTAATTAATCATCAAAACATAACACTCAATCTTGCACCATAACTTAACATATCAAAATGCAAATGCACAAATAATTGGCTCGAGGGTTTCGTGACACAAAACAAAGAAACCGAAGTTTACTCCGTGAACAAAACGAATCCAGTTTAAAGATTTCGTGTGCCACAAGCGGGCAGCCAGGAGACGACTTACATTGGCGCGCATGTGACTACGAAATGGTTCCTCTCTCGCCCAAACAGAAGCACATAATCATGATCAAATCATTTTATCAAATGCTTTCATACTTTTCATGCTCTTTCCTTTCTTTTCATTTATACAAAATGCCATCATATGTTTAAATGGCATAATTTGATCAAAAATTTATATTCTTATGCTTCTTATGCATTCTCATCTTTTCATTCATACAAAATTCCATTCATCTTTCATGGCATGACATGATAATGAAGCATCATACATTTTCAGCAATTACATTGATTCAATTTAAGAAATTTAGCACGTAATCACACAAGTAGGCCATTTTCCCATCACACAATAACTATAAACATATTACCCACCTTATTTACTTGCCAAAATTCCAAGTCAAGGTTTTCTTTCCCCTTGCTCTTGGGTAGGATTCTCTCAGTTCCCTAAAACAAAACCAAGTCTCATTTAATAGGAATCCAATAGAAAATCCCATAATGCAAAAATCACTAAAATTTACCTTCATTCTCTACCAAATGAAGGGATATTTAGCTTAAAAGGAAGATATTTTCTTCCTCTACTTTTTTCCTTTCTTGAACAGCTCCAAAATCTCTCTTGAGGACTAAGGAAAATTAAACCCTAGCTTATTTGTCTTCGTTCTCTCTTTCTTTTCTTCTCTTCGTATCTCTCTCTCTTTCTCTTTCTTCTCATCCACGAATTAACTTCTTCTAGGATGCATGACAATCTTCTCCCCTTTTATAGCCTTTACGATTGCACAATATCTATTTCACCCTTCCTTATATGTCTTATGTTCTTTATCTTTAGGTGTCTTGCCAACAATATCCTTGAACATTCTGACATAACTCTTTGTTCTAGAAAGAAATGTTCTCCCTTGTCTTGAGTTTCTAAAGACACCAAAATCAATCAATTTGGTTTAGAACTCCAAGAGCATTACCCCAAACATTTTCGAACTGTTCTTATATTGAAACAGTACATATACTTAAATTTCTCCCATTCATACTCTTTCAACCAATACCCTTATTTTGTTTCAATTTATCTTTCAAACCGATACTAAAAGCCATAAAATTCTGTGGAGGTACAGAAATTTATCAGAATGTCTTAAGAAACTATTGGTTCAAGAATCACCTCATTTGGAGGTCGGATTACAAGGTTATGGCTGAAAGAATCAAACAAAGGTTTTATCCTCAAACATCTTGAACTTAACTCAGAAAAAATAGCATAACTCCCTCTACAGATGTCAAATCAATGTGTTCTTTAGATTATTTGAAAGAGGGATTCAAGATCTACAACTTTTATGAAGATCTTGAACACAATTTCGATCGTCTGAAGGGTCAAAAATGGACCAGACGATAAGGTTAGATGTAACCAATCAAAAAGCAGATGAACCAAAAGGGCAGACAAAGCGAAGCAGACGAAGCAATACAAACGAAACAAAGCAGACGAATGCAATAAATAGACGAATGACAATAAGCAGACGAAACAAAAGTCAAATGAAGTAAGAAGCAGACAACGCGAAACAGACGAAGCAATACAAATGAATCCATACAGATGAAGAAGCAGACGAAGTGAAACAGACGAAGCCATATAGATGAAGCAAAGCAAATGAAACAAAGCAGGCGAAACAAAGAGCAGACGAAGCAAAACATAGACAAAGCAAAGCAGACTAACCAAAGCAGACAAAATAAAGAGCAGATGAAGCAAAATATAGACGAAGCAAAGCAGACGAATCGAAAAGCAGACGAAGTAAAGAGTAGACGAAGCAAAATATAGACAAAGCAAAGCAGACAAATCGAAAAATAGACAAAGCAAAGTAGATGAATCAAAAAGAAAACGAAGCAAAGAGTAGACAAAGAAAAATATAAACGAAGCAAAGCAGACGAAAAAAGACAAGACGAAGCAAAGTATAAACTAAGCAAAGTAGACGAAATAAAGAGCATACGAAGCAAAGTATAGACAAATCAAAGCAGACGAATCAAACTAGTCGAAACAAAGAGTAGTCGAACAAAGGAGTAGACGAAGCAAAGAGAGACAAAACCTGAGTCAACTTAAGACGAAACAAAGTCAACTTAAGACGGTGTGACTCTTAAAACGAAGCGGGATTAACTTAAGACAAAGCATCTTTACAGACAATGCATCTCTTAAGACGAATGACGTCATCACAGACGATATGACGTCATTACAAATGATACGTCTTTACAAACAATACATCTTTATAGACGATGCATCTTTACAGACAATGCATCTCTTAAGACAAATGAATTCATCACAGACGATATGACGTCATTACAAACGATACGTCTTTATAATCTTAAGAATTTCCTTTTCTAAGGACCATAACTTTCAATTTAGAGGTCCAAAATTTCTATACTATATATTGTTGGAAAGAAAAATAAGCTACAACTTTCCAGATCAACTACCAACTTTTTGTTTCCAAATCTTTCTTTAACACAACTCATACCAAGATCATCTTTTTTACTTCATTTACTCCTCATCCTCAACTCAATATCATCCATAAAGAAATTATAATTCATGATTAATCATGAACACCAAGAACAGAACATATACATATATGCATATTCTTTATCAACTTACTACACAATTTCAACTTCACTTTCACTTAAATTCTTTCCATTTCATAGTCTTTCATCTACCAAAACACCAAAGCAAACCATAAATCTATCACATTTCTCATTTACTACTTCAAATCTTCTAAGAAAAATTTTAGGGTCCAATATAATCTGTGATAATTATACAATAAATTTTTGATTAATAAACCTATAAATAATAAGTTATTGCTTTATTAGGAAGAGATTTCAATAAATCAATACACTAATGATAAGATAGTTTTATATCTAGTTGAATGTTTAGGAAAGGCTTTACATATTAAGAGATCCCAAAGTTATTTCTAATTTATTTAATTAGTGACATTTAGTTACACCTTGAGAGAGTGTAGCTAGAATTTTAGGAAATCTTAGGCCAAGTATAAATTGAATCAATTAATCAGAGGGGAGTAAATAAAGATAATGACAACTCCTAATGTTTGATCTTGATTTTCTCCAAGTCTTAGTTTACGATTTTAGTTAGGTTATGTTGTTCCCTGTTGCTTTTAGTTTGTCTTTATTTTAATTATCTTTTTAAATTCGATTGAAACGATTTTTTAAACAAAGAAAAAATTGAATTAAGTGGTGCCTAAGAATAATCCTCGTGGCATCAATATCTGCTTTCAACTATAAGTACGCCCCGTATACTTGCGATTTTGAGCGTAAGATTAGTGGTATGTTTTGCATTCAAAAAGTAGTAGGTATGATTTATTAGTAAAACACTCCTTTGAGTGCTTTATCCACTGAAAAAAGTCCTTTTGTTAATGTTAAAGAGAAGAGGAGTAATATCAATAATCTCTTTCTTATGCCTCTCTTTAAGGATATAAATGTTAGAAAATAACACATCTCTAATATAGGCATTATAAGGAATGATAACTTTTAGTGAGTCGAATCCATTAATGTTACTTAAAGGGCCCATATTGCTTTAATTATCATAGTAAAAAATGATGCTAGAGCCATTCCCAATTTTGTTCTTGATTTCCAGCCTTATCAACTCCTGCATCTAGAAGATATGCATCAAGGTCTAAAACATGTTATTAATTGGTAGGACATTATTGAAATTCTTAACCTTTATGTAAAAAGAATGAATCCATCTAACCTATAGAGCTTGATTATCCATTAAAATTATCCAAATACACTCGATTGACAACACTTTATTGGTGACTCTAATAAGAATAAGGTCTAATCCTCTTTCATCATTTAGTGAGCATATGTCTACCCATTGTACCTTGGATAATGATCTTCTTGTAATGTCTCCAAAGTATAAGATATTTCATATTAGTTTCTCTAAGATTTTAATTAGGATCTTTAGAAGCATAATATGAGCACCCTAATAAACATGCAAAATACTAGTGAATAAGTTGATCAATTGAGTTCTAATAGCAAAAGACAAACTTATGTTGTATTAGGTATTAATCTTCTTCTTAATCCTTTTAATTAATGGTTAAAAGTTTACTTGAATTGGTCATTTTGAAGAGACTAGAATACCTAAGTAAGTGAAGATAGGGTTGTTAGGTTGTAGACCTGTTATTAAGACAACCAAGGGGTTAAATGAGAGCTGCTAGATGAAATCAAAACCTGACTCTTGTCTTTATTCATATTGAGTCCTTAAACCACTTAGAAGATGTGTAATATTATCATTAAGGCAAAAATAAATTAGGATCTACCCCTAAAAGTATGTGTATATCATATAATGCATAAACATGAGATGCGTTTCTAATATCTCAATAATCTGTCATATTCCCTATTCTAGCCTCCACGTGGGTAATGAGATGTTACAATTCTCCCCTCCTTAAAAGAATTTTGTCCTCAAAATTTTTACCTGATTGTTCGAACAGGTGGGGATATTGCCTCCTCATATACTCCTCTATTTCCCAAGTTGCTTCCTCAGTTGAGTGATTCTCCCAAAGGACTTTCGTTAATGGGATGACTCGATTCCTTAACTGCTTGACCTAACATCCCACTATCTTGATCGATTCCTCAACATAGCTTAAATTACTAGCAGACTCAATCTCTTAAGTCGGTATCACATGTGTTGGATCCGATCGGTATCTTCGGAGTATACTCACTTAAAACAAATTATGCAATTAAGACATTTCATTCGGTAAAGCCAACTTATATGTCAAAGGTCCTATCCTCTCAAAGATCTCATAAGGACCAATGTACTTAAGGCTCAACTTGCCCTTTTTACTAAATCTCAATACTCCTCTCCAAGGTGACACTCGAAGAAACACTCTATCTCCTACATTGTACTCCATATCACGTCGATGTTGATCCACATAACTCTTCTGTCTATCTTGAGCCGCTTTAATTCGACTTCAGATCAATTTAACCTTATCCACCGTGTCTTGTATCAATTATGGGCCTTCAACCATTCTCAAGTCCTCTTCATCCCAACATAGGGGCAATCGACATTTTCTGCCATACAATGCCTCATATAGTGCCATTCTAATAATACTGTGATAGTGGTTGTTATATGCAAATTCTATCAGTGATATATATTGATCCCAAGCTCCTTGAAACTCTAATACACAAGCTCTGAGCATATCCTCGATAATTTTAATTGTCCTTTCACTCTGTCCATCTGTTTAAAGATGAAATGTCGTGCTAAAGTTCAACTTTGTGGCCATAGTAGACTACAAACTCTTCCAAAATCTTAAAGTAAATTTGGGATCCCTGTCTGATACAATGGACACTAAAACCCCATACAGTCTAACCACCTCATTCACATATCTCCAAGCTAAATGATCTAGTGAGTTATTCTCTCTCACTGGTAAGAAATGAACCAACTTAGTCAATCGGTCCACTTCAACCCATATCACACCGTTCTGTCTCGAAGTCTTAGGCAGTCCTATAATGAAGTCTATAGTGATTCGTTCCCATTTTCACTCCAAAATAGGCAACAAATGAAGCTTCCTTACTGGAGCCTGATGCTCAAACTTAACTTACTAGCATGTGATATACTTAGAAACATACTCCGCCACTTGCTTCTTCATTCCAGGCCACCAGAAATGTTGCTTTAGCGTGCTATACATCTTGGTAGTACTAGGATGCATAGCATAGGTAGCCATATGAGCTTCCTCTAGAATTTCCTTCCTCCGATCATCCACATTAGGCACACATAGCCTCTATGTCAACCATAATGTCTCATCCCTCAACTCAAACTCAGAATTTGGATTCATTTTCACTTTCTTTATAAGCTTCACCATATCAAAGTCTTTCCCCTGGACTTTTCTGATTATATCATACAGAATTGATCTCAACTTAAGTGTATCAATTAGTGCCTCACCTTACTCTAAATTTAACTCCACATTCAAAGCTCTCAAATGAATCAAGTTGGGTAACCTCAATATTTGAATCTGGGCTACACTAGTATTATAGTTTTTGCTCAAAGTATCAGCCACCATATTAGCTTTTCCTGGGTGGTACTCAATCATGCAATCATAGTCTTTTAATAACTCTATCTATCTCCTCTGTCTCATATTCAATTCATTCTTCTCATATTCCTCATTCCATTTGAACACTACATTCTTCTATAGAAGTTTTGTCAGAGGAGTTAAGATCAAGGAAAACCCCTCGGCAAACCTCCAGTAATATCCGACCAATCCTAAGAAGCTTTATATTTTAGACACATTCCTTGGAGCTTCCTAATTCATCACTGCCTCTATCTTCTTTAGATCTACCTGTATGCCTTGTCCAGTCACTATATGCCCCAAAAATACTACTTGATCTAGTCAAAATTCACACTTACTGAATTTAGCATACAGTTGTTTCTCTCTCACAATCTGTAAAATCATTCTCAGATGCTCAGCATGTTCTTCCTTGCTCTTCGAATACACCAAAATATCATCGATAAACACTATTATAAAGCGTTCTAGGTAGGGATAAAAAACCTTATTTATCGAGGCAATAAATGCTGCCAGGATATTAGTTAAGCTGAATGGCATAACTAAGAACTCGAAGTGCCCACACTTGCTCCTGAATACGATTTTAGGTATATCAACCTCTGCTATCTGCAACTGATAGTACCCTGATCTCAAATCCAACTTAGTGAATACCTGAGCTCCCTGCAGCTGATCAAGCAAATCATCAATTATAGGCAACGGGTACTAGTTCTTTACTGTCACCTGATTCAGCTACCTATAATCAATGCATAACCTCAAAGTCCCATCTTTCTTTTTTACAAACAACATTAGAGCTCCCCAAGGAGAAACACTGGGTCTAATGAACCCCTTTTCTAACAACTCCTATAACTGAGCCTTCAACTCCTTTAGTTCTACAGGTGTCATCTTATATGGAGGAATAGATATAGCAGTAGCACTTGGAACTAGATCAATTGTGAACTCTATTTTTGTTCTGGGGGTAAGCTAGGTAACTCTATGGGAAACACATTCAAGAATTCCCTAACCACGAGAATGTACTGTACATTCTGCTCAACTCTACTATCAATAACGTGGGCCAGATAAGCCTCACATCCTCCTTGCATCAACCTCACTGCACTCATAAATGATATCAACTTGGCTGGCATCGCTCGACTAATTCCTCTGAAAACTGCTCTCGTCTAGCTATAAGATTCTAGTACTACCTTCTTGGTATAGCAGTTCATGACAGCCCTATGAGCAGTGTGTCAATTTATGTCTAGGATAATATCTATCTCTCTCAACTGTAATATAATCAAGTCTACCTCCAATTCTGCCTGATCAATCTAAATTAAGCACCTCTTACAGACCTCTCCTACAATTGTAGTACTACTTATCGGTGTACTTACCTCTAGTCCATACTATAATAGCTCCCTATCATAATGTAGTCTATATGCTAGAAGCGGTGCGATAGATGAATGTGTACATCCTGGATCTAGCAATGTAAATAATTCATGATCATAAATAAGTAGTGAACCTACAACGACATCCGGAGAGTCCTGTGCCTCCTATCTAGTCATGACATAGACTCGGGCCTGGGACTGCGGTTGATTGCTCTGCACCTCAGTCCTGAAAAAAGGACTCTCAATGCTCACTCTGCCTCTACCTTAGCCTCTCTGTTCAGATCCACTACCTCGGTTATGCTGGACAGTAGCTTCACTCACAGATCCCCCTCTCATACCAGACTAAGCTCCTATAGCAACAGGACAATCTCTAATCTGGTAGTTAAAGGAGCTGCATCTGAGGCAATCTTCAGATAATCTCTAGCACTCACCACTGTTCTTCTTCCCACAGTGCTCACACGGGGTAACTGACTCTGCACTGTACCTTTTTTACTGCCAAACTGTACAAATCCACCCCTCTGTCTAAATCCTGACTGTCTTGATCCAACTGGTAGTCTGAAAGCTCTATTTTGGCATTTATTGAATCTTCTGCCAGACCCACTCTGAGTCTCACTGGAACTCTTCAATCTGGATCCTTACCCAGACTCTACTTGTCCCTCTCTTAGTAGCTACTCATTTCTAATCGAAACATCTTTTAACTCTAAAAGACTGCTCAGATTGGAGATCGCTAGTCTTGCCCTAACCTCTATGTTTAGCCCATCTTTCAATCTCCTACACTTGTCTTTTTCAGTAGGAATCAAAGCAGTAACATATCCCATCAACTCATTGAACCTGATCTCATACTCTGCCACTGACATCCTACCCTGCTTCAGATCCAGGAGCTCTTTCATCTTCCTGTCCAAGTAGATCTTGGGCATATAGTTCTCTTTGAAACCCTTAGGAAGTCTTCCCATTTCAGGTTGTAAGGCCTGGTGGTACTTCCTGGAATAGTCTTCCACCATTGGTAAGTCGGGCCCTGCAGTAAGGTCAATGCATAGTCGAACTTCTCGTCCGACTTGCAGTCCATCTAATCAAAAACTCTTTCCATCCTTTCTAACCATCATATCTCATCTCCCTTCTCTTGGGAACTCTAGGAGGCATCTCCTCTGGTCGAGGTACCAAGCACTCACTACTGGCTCCTACTGACCCTATGTCAATTGATTGCCCCACTTGGTCACATATGGCTGATAACCTATAATAAACAATAACTTCAATCATTATCCGCATTTCTCACAATATTTCATGCTTAAAATTCCTATATGTCCCTAAATATGCCAAACCATGCTCTGATACCTCCTAATGTAGCGCCCCTTACCCTAGGGTACATACCAGAACTCCCTGAGGACATTTTAGTACATAACCTATGATAATGGTGCGCTACATTCTATCACAACATTCACTTAGCATGGCATCATCTATCTTTATTCTCTTATAAAACATCATAAAGAAAGTCACAATATTTTAAAACCAAAATTTCCTCATTTCATTTCATCAAATTAGACGTCATACAATGTATCTTTCAACATCCATACTTATACAACATCATAGCCTAATACAAAGGAAAATACACAAAAATATATCCAATATGTCCAAAACTCAACTGACCGACCTTTGAGCCATTTCTTCTTCTTCTCAAAAGTACAAATCTACACTGCTTGCAACATCCCTCAGCTAAATTCGTCCCTCAATCCTAAAAAGTCAACGTTACAATTTTGGTGAGTTTTGCAAACTCAATAAGGTAATCATCATTGATGGTTCACTCAATTCATACAACACATCATACATATAACATATATTTCACATCTTTATATTTTGCATAAATGAACACATATCACTTTCTCACTTAAGGGTAGACAATTTTGGTATTTCAATCAATCAACATACTTATTAAAATGCATAATGCTCATGTGACTCTTTTCCAATTATTATGTTATTCTGACCGAGTGCCTAACTGTTCCGTATCTATTGTGGATACCAGGCTCATTCATGTTGTCTCTTATCCTTTGGGGATACAGGGCTCATTTTACATAATGAGCCTTTGGCTCTTAATCACATTTAGAGCTTTAAGCTTGGTTTCAGTTGCTACTCAGGTTACAACTCTCATTATCTGATCATGCATTCATGTATGGAATGCATCTCTCATAATTAATCATGTCAAGAAACATTTAGTTCATCATATTCATATACAAGTAGCACTTCAATATCACGTTCATATTTCAAATCTCAGACCTACATTGTCCGGCATCAACATAATCCATCATAATCATCTTATCATTCAAAACACAATTTAAAGCAAACAATATTTGAGAGAAACCATCTAGGTTACTCACCAGTCACTCTCGAAGCTACTGTCTGGAAGTTCCGACAACATCTGGATGTTGATGTTCCAGTTGCTCCTTTATACCAAGCAATACACACATATCACAATTTTCATAATTATAAGTGTTTGATAATGCACATGTATGTAAATGAAATATGCACAATGCATGTTCATGACAATCCCAGATATCACTCTATTATTCTCATCATGTAAACATTCATATATTAAACTCACCTAAGTATAATTTGTACTTAGCCTTATACCTTAATAAAACCATTAAAAATCACAATTCATCACAATTCATAACTCATTGACTCATTTCAGTTTTTTCCAAAAACTAACTTTTGGATATACTTTTATTGATCATTTAGACAATGTAAATGAATAAATTTGACATACTCGATCTCAAAAAGTGTTCTGCTATCTCTTAAGTTTCTAATGACACCAAGATCTGAAAGTTATAACCCAAACATTTTTGGACCATTCTTATACTGAAACAGTGCCCTATACTTAACTTTCATCCAGAAATTGAAATTCTTGGAGAATGAATTGAAACTCTATTTCCTCAGACAACTTGTATCTCTATGTCTATAGTTTACTTTAAATTAAAAATCATCTTATTTGGAAATCTACAGGTCAAGATATAACCCAAATATAAAAGCATGTTCAGTGAAATCATACCAATTATCATATTCCAGTACTCCACGTCATTTTCATCTTCAATCCATTAACCTAACTAAATTAATCCACGTCTGTGCAACATCGATGCAGGGCTATGCATTCAAAAACATATAAGTCATGGGCATGGAACCATAATGTACGCCCGTGCACACCAACAAAAATAAGTCACAACCATGCAATCTCAACGCATAGTCGTCCACATTCAATCAGACCATCCCATATTTTTTTGTCAATCTCTCCTAAATGATTTTATATGGATAATATTTTTTTTGCAGATGTATATTAGTGTGTTACAAGTCTAATGGTTCAAGTCTCATGTCATTTGAAGGTCGGAAAAGGAGATATATCCAACATACTGAAGAATGTTTAAATTTTCTCTAGGCAAAGAAGTCACAATCGTGCATGAACATGATCACGAGTTTTCACTCAAAGTCCACGATCATGCATGAACACAATCGTGAGTTTTCACTTGCCTATCAAAAGTCACTATCATGCTTTAGCATGATCGCGAGTCTTCAGATGTTAGAGGAAGTCGCGATCGTGCTCCTTCTTACGAACTCTATAACTTCTCTTCTTCTTTCTTTTCTTTTTAAACCAACTTCTCTAACACATCTCAACCCCATTTTTGACTTCCATGCAACCCAACACATTCCAAAATAGATCAAAACAATGAATTAACACCAAACATCATAAATCATAAATTCTCCACGTATGTCTTCATTTTTCTACATTTGTTCATCTTTTTCTCTTCTCTCTCTCTATCTAAAATTTCTAATTTGATTCTACTCTCATTTTCTCTTCATTTTGACTCTTATTATACTCAAAATTCTTTAAAAAAATCCAAAATCCAAGTTTTCATAAAAGTCATCAAAAACAAAAAAATCCATCCACGCTATCACCTTCACATTTTCTGCATTTTGTTTTTCTCCATCTTTCTTCCCAAACTTTCATTTTAAACAATCTTTCTCATCTTAGAACCTCATCTTACAACTATTCTTCAACTCCAAATTCTTTTTTTTTATCCCTAAAAACTCTTAAAACGCATGTAAATAGTGAATACATAACTATAAATAGAGCATTTGTTTGTTCTTTTCTCCAAATTTTTTTGCAGTTAATTATACACGTTTTCTATGATCTTTCAACTCCAAAATCATTTCTACACTATTTTATATCATAATGATCATCAAAACCAAAATATCAACAAATCCACATTTTCATACTATATTCGCGGTGAGCATGAAAAATGTCCATTTTTCTCTTATTCATGTCATGACAATAAATCACAATTTTTGTTTCATAAACCAACAACTCTAAAGGATTCATAAGATACTTACTTAGTATAGCTCCAAAATCTGCAAAAACTCAAAAAGCCCTAATCTTCATGCAACTCACATATACTATTGTAGAGGTTAGCAAGTTTCAGTTGTTCTTGAGGCAATTGAAAGAAAACTAAAGCTGGGAGGAGAAATGAATAGATAAAAGCAAGGTGTGACTTAGGTGAAGGTTTGATGAAAAACTCTATGTAAAAGGAGAAGTTCGAAGAAGCTAGCTATGAAGAAGACGAAGAAAAGAACAGTAACTTAGTCTTTCTAGTTACAAGAAACTTGACTTGGTCTTTTAAATATAATCTAAAATCAAATCTTAAAAATAAATATTCTAAGGCATTAAACTAAGTTCTTATTGAACTAGTACCTTAATTCCCATTTTTTATTCCAATTATCTCCAAAAATTTTCAATATCATCTTTTTACAAATTTTAAAGTCATCTCTAAAATTTTCAAAGTCATTTTCAAAATTCTCCAATATCATTTGTTTTCTTATTTCTATTTCCATCCATCAATTTAGTTGTCAAGTGGTAATTTTTTCCATAGTCTAATAATGATCAACAATTTCAGAAATTATTCCTAAAATTCACCAAAATTCAAAATTAACAAATACACTCACCAATTAAATTTTCAATACCAAAAATTCATAATTCTGTATAATATCACATCACAATTCAATTATACCTGAAATTATCAATGAATGCATGTACAATTATTTTCATGTGCAAAAATTCAATGTTCACGTGTATGTGTATATCATATAATGTATGAACATAAGATGAATTTCTAATCTCTCATATTTCCTATTCTAGCTGCCAGGTGGGTAATGGGATGTTACAATAGACTCTATTTATATTGAACCAGATGTGTGGGGTTCTAATGATTGATAAAACCCAATGGTTATACCGTGTAAAAATCTTCATAAATTTGACCTTCTAGAAAGATATTATTGACATCAAGTTAACAAAGATACCTCATACAAATAGTGGTAGGTTTGATAACCAAACTGAATTTATCACAATAATTAACATTTATGCTGATGAAATCTTTTAGCAACTAGTCGTACTTTATACTTATCAATAAACTTATAAAGTAAAGTTTAATTCTAAAAATTCATTTGTAAAAGCATATACCATATTCTAAAAGCATCATACTTCCTAAATATAGCTTGACATTATTTTGGATTTGATGAATTGGATTATATTATGCCACTTAGGTTAATTTGCTAAGTTAATCATAGTGATAAGATAACTTTTTTGATGGGTTTATGGATGTTGTTTTTTAGCATGATTGGTCATAGTGTGGGTATTAGTAGGTAGTTTTAGATGAAAGGGATCTAGAGGGAGAAGTAAGGAATAAGATGGGATGTCTGGTCTAGTAGTGGTGTTGTTGGACTATTTATGTTAAGTGGATGATGAGGTTTCAATAATATGATATAAAGTTTCAAATGGTGTACATTCAATCGAGGATATGGAATAGTTAACCAAAGATTGGTAGGTAAATGGATTTGAGCTCAAAAGTGAGGTTATTGAAAACATATTAAATAGTGCAATCATAATGGGTATAAATGATAGATAGAAAGCAAATGGAGAGTGTTTTTAGATTATGAGTTTAAATGGACTTGAATGGAAAGGTAGATTCTTCAAAGATTTCTTTTATAAAAGTAATTGAATTGATTGATTAAGGCCCTAATACAAAAGTATTAATCATAAAAATGAAGAACAATTTAACAATCAACTTTACCCAATTCAGTAATCTATTTTACTAGGAGAATACTAGCTTGGCTAATCTAGATAAATAGCCTCAAAGCTCAACATAAAATGGCATATTTTATAGACACAAAATTTTCTTTACTTGTCTATATAAACTAGTGATGAGACCTCTTGCTCTTACTGTATTTTTTTATCTTGAGGTGAACTTTGTTTGTTTAACTTCATGTCATTTGTAAATATGTTATTTAAAGCTTCGGAATTTCTTTCACACCATATATTATGAACTAAAGTAGCTATGGAATATTTAAAGATCTTATAATTTCCCTAAGTTTTTTTTGCAATCTGGAATCCCAAGCAATAATATTATCCTAAGAATTGTGGTTGCATTAAATACCAAGTGAAACTAAAATTAGTTCCTACATTTAAATAGAAGTTGGTTAAGATCTTTTTCAGGATATGAGAAAAAAAACATTATTTGTCCTTTATAAACCTTTTATGTTTAGTTTGCCTATGGTGGCCATCCAAAGTAGTATAGAATAGGTAGGGGCACTGCAACATCCCGAATGTATTAGTTAGCTAAGTAGATATATTAAATAGGAACTTCATGGAACCTCTCATCGTGTTAGCTATCTATGTCCATCTACTACCAGATTTTACAAAATTTTCATGACTAGATTAGTAAATTTTAGAAGTAGAAGGTTTAAAATAGATATATACTTTGGGTTAATAAGTACCTAATAAACATAAAAAGGAGGAATTAAGAATCAAGTTTATGAATAGAATAAAGATTAAGTCATGTATAACATAAATAGCTAAAGATACAAAGCCTTATATGGTTTAGTAATAAGTGGAAAAGGGACCCATACCAACACTTTCTCATTGCCAAATTCTCAAAGGGAATACAAATGCAATAGTAGAACAATTGTGGGCTAAAATACTTATAAGCAAATTGTCTTTTAGAATAAAAAAAGTCATAAAAGTCTTCAAAAAATTTAATACTCAAATAAGGAGATTACATCCTCACAAGATGCAAAGATGGATGAAATTATGTTCCCAGCTTTTCTACTTTAGCTTATAATTCATTTAGTTTCCATTTGTACACTAAATTTCTCATTAATGCCTTTTGCCAATATAACTTCTCTTATTTAGGTCCATGTATTGGCTTTCAAGCTATTAAGATCCTGATGTGCTTGTTAGAAGATTCTTAAATTCCTTACCCTTCAAATTGTATAGATGCAACAAGTAAATATGATCTTAAAAAGTTTCAAATTGTATTTGCAATGATATCTAACCTTGTTAGCCTATTCTATGACATTTTTTAAACTCAAATTTTTTACAATGACTATCACACCATTATTGAACATGCTTCCATGTCTCTATTGTATAATCACATTTGAAGTATAAATGTTTCACAATCTTAGGTTCCTGATGATAAAGGGGGCATCTATTTAAGCTTATAACTCCTCTTGCAAAGCATTTGTTTAAGCTTGCAACTCCTCATACTCTATCCAAAGAAATGGATCTCTATTTCAATGCTAATTATATAATAAATAAAGCTTTTGGAATGTAATTATGATTCCTTACATCTTTTATAAGATACTTTTGGAGGGGAAAGTCTAAATAAACTTAAACAAATTTTGTTAACAAATTGAATAGAGCTATGTATTTCCTAAGTGATTAAGTCTTCTTTTGAGGGGTTAAGGTTATTGCTAGGTAGACTAGTTAGTATGGAACTGAGACTCTGAGTTGAAATCATCAAGTTCTTCCCTGTACCACCACTCTTCCTTTGGCATCAATAGGTAGCATATATCTAAGAGTATTAAAGCTAGGAAGTGCCTTGGTTATGTTACCATTGCCTATATATTCACATTTTTCCTTAACTTTTGGATTACTAAACAACTATAGTCATTGGATTAAAAAATGTGTCATTACTACTTCAGCATCATGGTGAATGGAGAACCTTCCAATCATTTTGTAACCAAATTTTCCTCTAAAGAACTCAATGTAGATGAATTTAAAAGTTGGAGTTCTCTTATAAGATGTAGATTACTTCCTAATTATCACTAACTTTATGTGTGTAATATCATCGCTACTCACTTTTAAATCCTTGATTGATTACATTACAATATAATTATCATATCTAACAAAACTTTGTATAATATACAATTTCCTATTCTCCTCTCACATCCTTATCATTTTCTTTATCCATCATCAAGGTCTCCCTATGCCTTGGAAAATACTCTATTTTTTATGTTTATCATTAGTGCCACTTTACACCTCAGGATTAGTTTCTCAATATTCAGCTCCATCATTGGTACCGCCTTATACCTTAGGACTTCTTCTCTTCCCTAACATTAAACTCAAACATCAGCTACTATTCATTTACAAACAAGATACGTAACATCATACAATAACCCAACATTCTTAATAAAGTCATTACCTTTCCTCCATGCCTATGAAGAGTCACTTATTACATTGGGGTTTTAACCAAATCCCACAAACATTATTTTAGGTATGGATTTTTTAATTTCCATTTTGTATACCGTAAACATTAAACATAAAATCGAAGATCATTATCCAAATTAATATTAGGATTCATATGCCATTTTCATTAAGTAAAAGCACAACACCAAACTTAACAAAAAAGAGAGGAAAAAAAAAGGAACGAATCGAGAAAGGAAGACAAACAACATGAGACAGAGTTTGTAAACACTGACAGACGGCACTTGATAGCGATGGTGGCCATCAGAAAGATGGACCAGACAGAGGCAGTGTGACGGACATTTAGCCGTGGGAGAGAGAGAAAGAGAAGAGAGTACAGGGTGGGAGAGGGAGAAACGAAAGAGAATAACGGAGATGTTTTGTCGATTAGGTTTTGAATACCGAAACTCCATCGTTTTTGACAAATAAATCCACAGTCTACATTTAAATTTACCGACGAAAGGATTATTCCGTCGGTAAATCCTTGATGGAATCCAGTTCCCTCGGTACACCCCAATTTGACTACATTTTATTAAGTCGTTGTAGTCGAAGCAAATGACAACGTTTAACTTTCAACTTTATTCCGTCGGTACACATCTCCTTTACCGACGATGGTTCCTATTTTTTTGCTATATTCTATCGTAAAAATCAATGAGATAATGTCCCATCCATCTTTACCAACAGGTGTTGATTCCATCAATAATTTTCCTTCGTAGCATCAGTAATTTTCTTGTAATGTTACCAGCAGGCGTTTTATATCGTTGCTAAAGTCCGTCGTAAATTTTACCAGGATGATTTCCCTCCATATTTAGCAAAGAATATTAGTACCGTTGCTAAATGAAAATTTTCCTGTCAGTAATTTTTTGTCTCTAACTCTTACTTTTCTTGTAGTGCCTGTTATGTACATCGGCAGATAACATCAAGCTACTCTTCTCCATATTGATCCGCAGGGTAGACCACTTAGAGAAGGTTGTCAACGAGATCATTAGGATGTTTCCAAAAGCAAGATTCGCAGCACAAAACAACATAAGATCTTCAGCGAAAATAAGGTATGTGAGTTGCAGCTCTTGACACTTTTGATGGTACTGAAAGTGCTCGTTGGAAGATGTAAGGGCTCGGAGAAGTTTAGACAATCCTTCCATGACTAAGGTAAATGGATAAGGGGATAACGGATCCCCTTGTCTAAGTCCCTTAGCGTTCTTAAAGGGATTGGAAGGCACTCCATTAACCAGAAAACCCAACCTAAAAGTTTAAACATATTCCATAATCCAATTCACAAATACCAAAGCATGTCTAAAATTTCCAGGAATGTTTTAATAAAACTCCAATTTATCGTATCATAAGCTTTGTAAAAGTCTATCTTCAGTATACAACTCCTAATTTGCCTCCCACATGAGTAGTCTTTGAGTAATTCCTATAAAAGGAGAATATTATTCCCAATATTCCTTCCTAGTAGAAATGCTCCTTGGGTTATGTCAACATTTTCAATTTATCCGCCAGCAATTTCACAATGACTTTATATTTTAGCAGCACAAAATAGGACGGAAATTGGTACACCAAGTAATGGTGGTCGCAATGTCTACGCATTCCAATTCAACGAATTATAAGTTGTGTAAAGAAAAAAACAAAACCTTGGTGCTACTAAATGAAATTATTTGACTCTGAACGGTCAAAACTCCATTACAGAGACTTTGTTAATGAAATGGTGACTACAGAAACAGTGCACACTCCTCAATATCTGTAAGATCTTGGTACCTAGCAATTAACTAGGCTATATTATATAACAGAACACTCGAAATCCGAAATGAGCCACGACTTGATTGTATAAGTTTGGATGGAAGTCCAGCCACACAAGAGTGCACGAATGTTAATACTGTGCTGATATGTCGATCTAATTTATTTCACTGGCTTCGACTATAGAGAATAGTTCAAGTAGTAGAATTCGTGGCCAGAAAAGAAGTCTCCACACTTGCCGTTCAACATAAAACTTGGTTCCCGGGGGATTGTCAAAGGTCGACTCGATCTGTACATTAATAAGAAGAAAAAACAATTATTTGCAGCAAATGCAACAGAGGGCAAGAGCCAAACTTTAGGGATCTGTTATTAGAACCTTTGTGGAAAGAAAGGTCTGTCAAAGAAAGGCATCAACTGAGCCCTTGGAATCATCTCTTTCCTCATCATCCGAATCTCTTCTTCTTCTATCATCTGTTTCAAATTTGATGTTACTAAAAAATTAGTGACAAAAACTATTTAGTTTATGTTGGATCTTGATGGTTAACCTTGTGCAATTTCTCCACTTGTTTCTTGTGCATCTCCGTGAGATATAGCTTGGTTGCGACCTAATTAAATTCAGAGAAATTAAAATGACAGCAGATGAAACAATGACTTGGGCTGGAAGTTGAGTTACTAACCGAATAGTTGAACATAGCTCGTTTTAAAGCTCTTTGTTCAGTGCGGAGCTTGAATTCTTGGGGCTTTGTGTTTTCCTTTGCAGGAGGCTTCAAGGCGGCCTACGGACCATGCAAGTTAAGGTGTTTTCATTCAAACTAGGTGTTTTGCGATAAAAGGTGGTGGGAGGCTGAAGTTAAACATTCACTCTAATTACCTTGGATTTCTGGTGGAGTCGATCCTTGATCTCATCTTTGTTCTGCTCAGATGCCAATGTACTTGATTAGTAATTCAATGACAAAGAATGAAGCTTAATTAAGAGTGCCAATAACGAAAACTATACATGGTAGCAAATTAAAGACGAAACGATAAAGAAAATAAAAACCCATTATTTATGGGTACAGCACATGACGACCTAGAGTTGTTGTTTAATATGTCATTCAGCCAGAGAAAAACAATGTGTGGTCTTCATTTTTGACTCGGCAGTCACCCCTTTTTAGCAATCTAACAAGGGAGTTTCCTTTTTTCTTTAAATTCAATAAGTACCCACCATTCCTCTAGCAGCAGTGTTGCTCGAGGAGACAGCGGAGATTGAGCTATCCTTAACAAGCTTTTTTGAACATGCATGACGAAAGAAACAGACCAAAAACCAATTAGCGTTGTGGAAACATTAAAAATATATACAAAGAACATACATATATAGCATATATATTAGCAACCTTGAGTGGAGTTTTTGTGTGTGATTTTTCCATGCTTTAATTAGCTGATGAGCCTATGCTTAAAGTGAATGAGTGAAGTGAATTTATAAGGCGGGGAAAAATCAAAGGTTGGAGATTAGTAATTGTCTCAAGAACTTTTGCTTTACAATAGATATGGAGTCTGTTGCAACATCGCCAACAAGGCTCAGAAGCTCGCATGCTCTCTTGCACCAAACTTTCTGATTAAATCTCCTTCTCAATGCATGCATATTAGTCATAACCGCCTATGTTCCTTCAATTCTCCTCTAGCTGTTAAATAATCAAGCAATGTGTTTTTGTTTTCCTTTTAGAAAGGAACACCAAACTTTGATTTTGATAAACCTAATTATTCATTATGTGATCCATTATTATATACGTTCAATTTACATCCTATATCGAAAACTGTCGTATAGCGCAGCACTCATAGCCTTGCTGTGGAGACTAGCTAGTTCATAGCCTCTGGTAACTTAAAAAATCTAGGAAGTATGAATGTATTGGAAACTATCTTGTAGTATTGTTATGATTATATGTTTAGGTACGTGACCTGACACTCCTTGCTAAGTGTCTTGTCTAGTCCATTTTTGTTGGTCAAATGAAAAACCTAGAGACAGAAGAAAACCATAAAGGGAACAAAAATTAGCAACATTCTTTTGCAGTTTTCACGACATCTGAAAGTTTGGTCGGAAAATTTAGATAAGAGGTTAAATAATGCAGCTGGCCCTCATGGAGCATCCAGAATACTAATGACTAACAGCAGCTACAGTTGTAGAAGGCGTCATACTTAAGAAATAACACTCCAGAAACTACGTCGCCTAAACAAAATTAAGACAATATGATTATGAACAGGCTAATCACTGCCCAAAAAAGCGAAAACAAGTAGTTAACCACCCACTTTCCAAATCTTTCTTGTTAAAGCCGTTATCTAAGCAAAAGAGAATATATAGTTCGTTCACATTAGAATAGAGGATGGTTTTTATTTGTTGGGGGATATTGTTATGGGTAAGCAGCATGTCACTCAGGCAGTTAGGTCTTGAATGGAAAAATGACCTACTCGCTCCCTCAAATGCTTTTACCTCAAGTTATTTGAAAGCAAGTCATAATTTGCTTGGGATGAAAATGACAGTTCTCATAAGTACTACTGCCTTATTCCCTTTTCTGAGGTTAATTATAATATGCATATTGGATATAAGTTTGCATTCATTAATTTGGTACTCGATGTTGAAGTTTTCTTTTAAGAAGGGGATTTGGTTTTCCGTTTGATTGACGAAATCCGATGCAAATTGCCATTGTTTAACCAGTGGAACATGCATGATTTGATTGTTACGCAGGACCAGTTGATTGTTGTCTATTTTCTGTTGACTAGTTTATTTGCGATTGATAATCTGAATGATAGTTATGCTTAAAGATTAGCTTTCTCTCATTTTCCTTCTTTATGTCTATAATGAAAATTACTCTAAATTCAAGGATAAATTATATTTAAATTTTAAAATTTTAATTAATTTTATAATATTAATCTGAAACTAAAAGTTATATTAATAAAATGTATGAAATCTGAATCTATTTCAAATATAATTTGCAAATTATTTTATGTTAAATTGAAAGGAAAGAAAACACAAGATTATAAACAATATAATTACGTATATCGCAAATTTTTTTACAGAAAATTTTTTATATGATTAAATAAGTCGAACGTGGAATGGAAATTTTTAATCTCAACTAGGAGTTCTTCAAATTACTACAATGCAAAACCCTCATAAGTTTTTTCTTTTTGTATTATTGTTTTCTTGTGAGGAGTATCCCTACCAAAGTTATGAATATCGTACTGGGCAAGGCACTGGATTGAGTTCTGGAACGGAACTATACCGGTATCGGTCAGTACCGGATACCGTTTCGAGTAATTTTTTAAATTTATAAAATAGCCCTTAAAATTTTTAAAAATTGCAAAATAGTCCATATTGGTATATTGTACAGTTGTACTGTATACTTTACTAGTTTAC
>JAOQMP010000007.1:470064-500786 GCA_027563575.1 Erythroxylum pedicellare
GAAACATGATAGATAATGCAATAAATGGAATTTGTTTTTGAATGCGATAATATATTTGATTGATCGGTGATATATGTTTTAAATGTGTATGTTCTGAATGAGTGAGCACATCGAGGATGGTTTGCTCATTAAGTTCGCAAACTCATCGAAATTGAAACGTTGTTTTTCATGTTCAAGGAGTTCTAACTCCTAAAGTGATAGATTAGAAGGATAGTACCTATGCTCTGAGGATAAAATGGATCAAAGGTCTAGTCAGTTGACACTAAAGGGGTCTAGCTAGGTTATTTTTGGTTGTATATTGCATCTCATGTAGAACCTTTTGTATATTGAGTAGTAAGATCTCAGATGTTGTGTAATGGGAATACATGGATTTTGGAGTGTAATGACAATGTATATACATGTTTATATATGAAATGAGAAGTTTGATCATTTTAGAATACTTATATTATGTGTGATGCCTTAATAAGTGAATGTGATTGATCTAACATGCCATTATTATAAGGTATGTTCTTGAATGAACTTTAAAGGTTCGAGCATATGCTTTATGGTAGTGGGGTGTTACATTGAGTCATTTTAAAAACCAAATACAATGAAAAACATCAAATCCCAAGCATAATGATCATGCTGAAAATGCAGTTCAATTAGCACTTTTGAAAATTCCCTACACTTAAGCATTTACTTATCTTTAAGTAAAATAATTTTATTATTCAAAATGTAAATATGAGGCAATTCTATAAAACATTTAACAAATCAAACATATTAACTAGGATTGTGCACTACTTGTTGGATGCAAAGTTTATCAATTTGTTAGACATTTAGGTAATTCCATCAAGATATAAATCAATTCCTCCTTCTAAACTTCAACCCATTTTTTGAAATTCACGTTAATACATCAAATAAACATATGTGAAAAAATTATTTCAATTTGAAAAATATTATAAGCCTTACTAAATGACAATTACAAAATTTAAATTTAAATCAACACACAAGAGCATTTATAGCTTATTTGAAAGTCATTTAATATGGAAATGAGGATAGAAATCTTGTCATAAATGCTCTCGGTTACTCAATTAGGTCATTGTTTTAAATGTCTACTAGCACCACTATTTAGTTTTAACTATATTTTGAAGCCAGTGGAGTGAATTTATTTTATGCCTTTTTACTTATATTTCTTTTAGGATACTGAATATGAGGAAATAGAATTCGTGCTTAACTTAATGTATATATAAATTACATAAAAAGTATCATCATGCAAGTCAAGTATCCATTCTAAAAATTAAGGAAGCAAATTAGAACCAGCTTAATCATCAAAGTTCATAACTAATTGTTTAAACATTTTGAACCATAATAATCATCAATATTATAATGAATTATCTCAAGTAATATGATTTCAATGTTAATTTTTTTCAAAATTGCTCCTTATTAAGCTAATCATAATATAATTGATAAGCATGCTAGCTAATGCCCTCCCACATAATTAATTTATTCATTATCCTTAATGTACATATCACACAAGAATAATGAAAGTAAACAAAAAAGGGGAGTAAAATAAAATAAAAGAAATGGTACTTCCCTCAAATAAAGTAAATGAACATTGTAAGATCTTTTAAATTCCCTCAATACTCAGTAAAATAAATTGTTGTCCTGTATAGTTATGATATCACAAGGATTAAAAGAAAAATAAAATGTATTTGAACAATTGTAAAGATATCAGTCCTGCGATGGTGGATACGATAAAGGAACATAGGGAACTTTCACCGAAGATTTGTCCACATCATTAACCAAGGTCATATCTTCCATGTCACTAGATATTGACTTTGTAGTTGTTAGCTTAGTCTCTATATATAACTTAGTCAATAGCTTAGGCTTTATAATTTCTAGCTATATCTCTCTTTGATCTTTAATCTGTTGCTCAAGCTCTATCTTTATTAGAGTGATCTCACATTAAGCCTCAGTCTCCAGCTCAAGCTCTATATTTGCTAGTTATGGTGGATAGACTAGTGGTAATAGTATCTTAACAACCATATATTGTACTATCCTCACTATCATGTATCTAATCTAATGCATGGACTGCTCTATATACATTCTAGTGTGTGGTGACATGCTTGGAGCTAGGATGGTATCGAAGCTCTCTCCGGCTCCTTATCCCTATCCTAATCTCTTTGTACAATGATGTTCTCAACTACCTTAAGTAGTTATCTTATTAGAGTAAAGTGTTGTTTATATGCATCTACCCCAAGTTTAACATCTTCATCCCCTTAAAAATCATCATATTGATTCAAAGGGAGTGAAAACAACCACTAACTCTCACTTATCAACAAACACTTCCATTCTCCTTGGTAACTAATTGATGTATAATTGCATCAAAGTTTGATTAATGTAAGTAGCCCCAAATGAGCTTAATAAAAGCATATCCTAATGGGCATCATAGTTTACGTCTCATATGGTGAAGGAAGAACTAGCCTCAACAAGTGACTACACCATTGTTCTTCTATCATACACATAATGAATGTATGAGAAAATTATGCATATGCCTCATGGCGAGGTAATGAAAGCTAGAGGCCTTAGGCTTGATAGGTGAATAAGGATGCATAATAACTACTAAAAGCTAATATTTCATGAAATGAATATTTAGAGATTCCTAATCTACTTAATTCCAGTTAATATGTATAGTGTGCATATGCTTCTCGGTGTAGAATCTTACTTGAAAACTTAATCGATTGTAGTTAAAGTGATAGTGGATTCTTTATATCCAGAATAATATGATTGAGTCCGTATCCCAATCAATTCTCTTTCGCTTAATATGTATATAAACTCCAATATCAGCTCCCTATATATTGGTTTTAATCAACCATCATAAATCCACCCCTACCGCACCCTAGTCTCTAAGTCTAAATCTTTCAAGACTCTTGAGTATATATACTATAGCACCTTAATTTTATTTGTTCAAAGAGTCCAGTATCACTGTAGTTGAAGAGCAATCGTAATGTGGAGGAGTGGATGATATGGCTGCTCCATAGGTGGCACATTGGCTAATATTTCTATTTTTGGGACATTAGTTGCAGATGGGTATTAGTGCTTTGGATCTTTAGGGGTGGCTTCTTTTGAGGTATGATTTGTAGCTATTTTCTTCTTATTATTAGGATGCTCTTTTTCCTGCCTATTCTATACCACTACCATCGATCATGTCATCATATTTGATAAGTAACCTATACAAGGGAAAAGAAAATTGCTCATAATCATGATAAATATGATCTCATTTTTTTATATAAAAATGGACAGATTAAAATGATATTTCTACAATTATTGAAATGAATCTATATTTAATTAGGTCCCTAGTTAACTAAATAATTGCCAATGTAAATATCCACACTTAATATGTTAACCTCATCAATCAAACACCACTCATATCCATTTATAAACATCAAATTCAAAGCAATATTGTCAAAAATATAGGTGAAAGATAAATATTTGTTTTTGAATTCAATCAATATCCTGTAGAGAATTTTTCAACAAACCATAACTTTAATCATGTAATAACTATACATAACCACAATTAAAGTGAAAAATGGTAACCTATCCCAATGAAAAGGGAAAACAATAGGACATACTAAGCAAAACCACAATTAACCATTTTCATTTGCAAATTGATCATATAACCCTTTAAAACCAAAATTCACTCCCTAATTTAACCGTTTAAAACCTAAATAACCCCCAAATAGTTCTATAGAATGGATTTTCTTAAGTTCATAAATGCAAAACACAAATTTACCTTAAAGCAATTCATAATGAGTAGAATAGGATAATTAAACAATCGAGTGTAACATATACTGAGTTTAGACACATATTAGGGATGAAATTATACGAGAAGATGATTAGATTGAACTCAAACCTAACTCTATAGAATTTGATATTTCTTGGAAGAATAAAGCATAAAAATTAAAATATTAATGTTTGGTGAATGGAAATAGGGAGAAAAAGAGTTGAGATAGTCAAAATTTGTTAAGAAACTCGAGGGGAGGAATGGAATTGAGAAAACGTTAGAAGGGTATGTGAGAGAGTCACATCGTAAACGTTATCTATGGTATTAAATCTTGATTGGGCATAGGCCTTACACAGTTGTATGTTAGGTGTCATGTTTAAAACATAGATGTAAAATAGGCTAGTGTTTAAGGTACATGAGGCTTACATAGTGATTACATAAGGGCATTTTAGTTAAATTTATGATATAGAGTTATTATGGGTCAGTTTTTTTAATTCATGAGGAATACATGAAGGGAGCATGGTCCCATATTAAATCTCTAAACAAACACTAAAAGAAACAAAGAAAACATATAACCAACATGGTCAAAAAGTGGACCAGTTTTATGATTGTATTAGTTAAACTCCACATTTAACTTTTGCACTAAAATGAACATGACCTCTATATATGGATGCGTTAAAAATCACTGTGGCTATAAGGATCATGTTATGAATATGTTTCCTAAGGATCCTATCGGCTTCTATAGTTAGCAAAAACACAAACATAACTCATCATTCTCTATGTTATGTATGCAATGTGATAGATTTTACCTGGTCTAATATAGGGGCATACCTTGTTTTTGTTTTTATATATGAAATTAGATGGAAAACATGAGGACTATAGGAAACAGTGCTAAGGTAATGTTTTGTATTAGTGCTCATTACTTCTTCAAGTAATAAGGACGCAACTCTAACACATGAGGTGTTCATCAACAGTGGTGTATAAGATGTCGTGTTTACCCTGTATTCATCTCTAGTACTCTCAGTTTATCAAATAGAGATTAGTGTGCTCTAATAAGATGAAGGATATGTAAGGGCGTTAGGGAACATAGGGTGTATATGATGTTATGTTACCAACCATGTTTATTTATGTTGCTCTCGACTTCTAAAGGTGAATTTACAAAATCATACTAAACTGATCCTAAAATATAAAACCATGAGGAAGTAATCAAAATTCATTAAAATGCATTTTAATCTATGATTTTAAAACTATGTAAACACTTCAAAACTCCTATTAAAGATCCTAAACATTGCAAAAATAAAACAAAAATAGTTAAATATTAGGTTGCCTCCTAACAAGCACTTCTTCATAAGTTATATAGTTGGACTTCTATTCAGCTTTTAACTTAGTAACTCCTCACCCAAACTTTTGATGATACTATTTTAATGTCTATCAATTGCCTCATCATTCTTCTTTCATCTTATAGACCCATTAGCTCTATCTCCATTGATTCTTATTATATGATACATGCCACTATGAGATCCTGCGTGATTATTTCATATATAATATGAAAAAATTTCATATGAATAACATTCAAATATAAACAAATACTATGATTATCAAAGATCGATTTGATTTCTTCAAATCTTTTAAATAATACTTCCTTAATACTTGATCTTAGATCAAATTTCTGTCATACACATCTCTCAATGCCTTAGCATTAACTAGGAAGGGTCATCCTAGGATTAAGGGAACATCTTTATCTTCCTTCATATCCAAAATCATAAAGTCCACAGTGAATATGAAATTTTCATCCCCAGTTAATATATCCTCTATTATACCTATAAGATATCGAATCAATTTATCAACAAACTAAAGGTTTATCTAATTTCTTAAACATGTGATAAGGCATCATATTAATTCTAGCTCTTAGGTCCACTAATGGGCTTATTAATTAACAAGCTAATAATGTTACAAACAACAATAGAACTCCTTATATCTTTTATCTTCTAAGTTTTCTTGCTCTATATGATGTTAGAGCACTCCTTAATTAGAGTAATTGTTGAAACTTCCTCAAGTTTCTTCCTATTCAAAAAATTTAATGTACTATGGAATTCGTGAAATAGCTTTAACCAAAAGGATATTAATATGAATTTATGTAAAAGGCTTTAAAATTTTGCCAAATTGATCTTTATTTCGATCCTTTTAGAGTTTGCTCAGGTATGAAAGTGATGGTTTGTACTTCTTGACAACTTTTTTCTTTATCTCATAATACGTTTCTTTCCATTTTTCTTTATCCTTATTCTATTGCACTTTCTCATAAACCTTCTTCTCTTATGTATTAGCTTCTCCTCTTTCCTATCTTAGGTTCTTTAACCTTTATCCCCCTTCCATTGATCAAGGTATTGGATTGCTTAACTCTCATTAACCTAACCTAATCATTTTACATTTGATTCACCCTCTCAGTTTATTGCCAAAGTATGAAGCTACAGTAATCAATCACAACACCTAATCACAATAACACAAAAATGATTATATTAACATTGGATCAAATTTAAATCCCTAAAAGAAGTTAGAACATCCTTAAACTAAGAGTCATCATCATCAATCCCATTTCATACATCATATACATGAAATAAAAGATGGAAAGAAAGAAAATACAACTTGGAACATGGAGGTTGAAGGATTGGTTAAAGCTTCACCTTTCTCTCTCTCTTCTTCTCTCTCTTCCTTCTTCTTCTTCCTTATCTTTCTCCTAAAAGTGGCAAGATTTGAGGCTTCCTTTTCTGTCTCTTCTTTTCTTCTCATAGTCTTTTCTAATTAAGGCAACTCTGGGGCTTTTCCCTTGCTCTAAAGGACCAAAATGTCCCAAAAAAATGAAGTTTAGAAGGTCGAAGCACACTGTCTGTTACACAAGCCACAATCGTGGCACTATGGCACCTTATTTCCCCTTCTGTTACAATCGTGGAAAATTAGCCATGATTGTGGGCTTGGGTTCAACTCCGGGTCTTTTCTGAATCTCCTCAATTCTTTTATGTTTGCCTTGAAACACTACCAAACATGTGATGACACCTCAAAAACATAAAATGGAGCTCAAACACGTGTTCTAACCCACAAAACCCACAAAACCCACAAAACACAAACACTTAACCAAACTAATAGAATTTTAACCTAAACACACACAACTTGATTAAATTTAACCACTAATCACATCCTAAACTACCCATAAAACATTATGCAATCTACGACTATCACAAGGTCATCATATAGACGTGGTCCATTATACAAAATTGTCAAGTGACTTGTGGATTGTTGTGAGAACATAATTACCTTGTCTGTAACATATTAAAGAATTCAAAGAAGGCAATTTTCTTGAAAATGCTTTGCAAAAAATTTGCAGTAATTATATAAGATCTTTAACATTGCAATATTGCTTTAATTATTTTAAGTTTAATTACATTTTTACTTATTTTTCATAGTTGAAATTGAATATTGTGGATAATAGGATCTTAAATGTTTCAAACTGTGGTACTTCATTATCAAAACAAAGGACCAGGGATCCCCATTTCAAGTTGCATAAGTATTATAAATATTTTCCTTCTTATGTGGAGGCATGAAGCCATATTGTCGAACGAATGTATGAAAAAAATTGGAATAGTTTATGTGACTATTGGGCTGACCTAAAAGTTCATGTTTGTTTTAGTTTGACTTCATGTTTGCTTGCATGAATCTTATTAAATGATTTAATGAATATGCAAGATCTATGTTTGCAAATTATACTTAAATCAATAAGCACTACATTATTTATTGTGCTTTGGATTTTTATTTCATAAAATGTAGTGAGAAGGAACTATATGGACAGGAGTGTGATATGATTATACTATATAAAGTCACTCACTATAAGGAAGGTAAATGATGGGTGTCAGAAGAAATAGAAAACAACTATGTAGGTACAAAATTTTGTTCAATATTTTTGTTCATTTATTAATATATTAGTAAGTAGTAATATATGGATTGAATATTAATATTTCTCTTTTTTTGGATAAAGATGTAAGAGTTATTATATAAGTCTATGTCTGAGGGGAATGAGCACAGTGCAGAAGATATTTATGATATAGTACTCAATACTCATTTTGACTATATAAAAGGCCTTGGACATGACCCTAAGGTAAATATTTCAACCTCAATATATAAAACAATCATTGAACACTTTAAAAGGAAAATAACAAGGTTCAAGGTGCATTATAAGCTAAAGTAATCAGGGGACAAAAAAAAACAAGTTAAATTAGCAAAATATGTATGTTATTCAAAAGATTACTTGGCTCTAATTATGATGGAAATGAAGATGAAAGAAATGGTTTTAATTCTATCTCCTATACTTTTTCTATCACTTCTTGTAACGCCCCATCATATACCTTGGAAGTATTATAGCATGTCTAGGGTATATTAAGAAGTGAACATAATGAATTAAGTACATCTAAGTATAGTAAGAGATATAATGGTACTTAATATAAAAGACAAGGGTAAATGGATAATTTGTTAGCTTTAGCATGGACATACATACTTATATGTAAAATATGTATGGAGATTTTTAATATTTTTTCTTGAATTTATGAATGTGATGTGAGGGGAATTGATAAAAGAAGTATTTGATAAGTAAATGGGATGTTTTTGGTTAAATTGGATGTATTTTTGTGTTGTTTTTGCATGATAAGAATGAAGTTAGTTGATTTGGGATGTGTACCTTACTAAATGGATAGGTTCCAAGGAATAGATTTTAGTAATTTGACCATATCTTAGCCTTTACATCTCCAGATTGGAGATTAAACTAGAGATATAGGTCTAAAACTTTCATGAAGGAACCAAAATCTGATTCTACCTCTAAGAGTTTTGAATTCTGTCTTGAAGTTGAGTTATGGATGTTGTCCCTGTTTTCGAACAGCCTGTAGTGTTTTGAGTATAACTTATAGTGTTTTGAGTATAACTCCTGGAATAATTAACCAAATTGCATGAAATTTATTACATTAGAAAATTAAGAGATAGGGAATGAAATTAATTGATAATATTGTAGGCCAATGTGGGAATTAAGGGAAGAAGAAGGAACAATATGCAAATTTCTAAAGTTAACACATGGATCAATCGGATTAAGGCATATGTGACCAATAATAATAAAGCATGCGTGTCTAATAGGAATTTAGCATATGTGTGAGTCTTGAAAGTTTCGGAATGGGGATATGGAGAGGGGAGATGCACAACATTTTGTGGGTTCTAAGTTCAAATCTTTCTCCTCTCCATTTCACCTTCTTTATCCCATCATTTTTCATGTAAGAAATCAAGCCAATCTGAGGTGGAAATCAAGGTAAAAGTTAGGGATTTTCTCTTCACCTTTATCTCTTCTTACTTTTCTTATGAAAGAATGAAATTATAAGGATGGAAGTGGGATTTAGAGGTAAATTTTTGGTGTTTTTAGTTGGGGATCAAGCAAAGCCAAATAGGAAGGGAAGGAAAGGCAATAGAAGACCTACTTTGTCAATTTTTAGGTTTGGGACTTCACTTAGTTTATTTCTGTATTTGTGTATAATTGAATGGATATAAAGATTGCTTTGGATGTTTAATTGTTTCTAGTATTCTTCTTTGGTGTTATCTTGGATAGAATTGGTTGAATATGACAATAGAGTATTGTGTAGTGGAATTCTGTCTAGGCTTGTTTAACTCAGTCGTATTGTTTGAGTTATAACTCAACCTAATGATCCTCAAATTGTGTGATTTTAGTTTCATATTAAACCTAAGACATAGAGATAAATATCTCTATAAGGGACTATGACTTAATTCTGGCTTAATGATCTTAGAAATTGAGTTCGAAAAAGGTGACCAGATGTTGCCCCCGTTTTGGAGAAACTTGTAATATTTTATTATATCTCATGATTTAGAAGTCCAAATGGTCTGATTATTAGTGCTATAGAAACTATAGACATAGGGGAAAAATTTTCTAGAAGACCTCAAAACCCATTTCTGACTTTTTATGTATGCATATTAAGGAATAAATGGTGGTATGAATGGAGAGAGTGTCTGTCACAACCGTGACATTGTTTTTGTTTCTGATTTTTTTACCGAATCTTTTTAAATGTGTATTAAACTTTTTGAACACATAGAAATAAATGAAATAGGACTTACCACATGCAAATTGGGAGACTAAAAATTGGAATTTAAGGTTGAGCATAACACATTCCAAAGAAAAATTACGTACATAAATGATTTGTATGCATATTTATCACTTATATGTGTATAGTATGATTATACAAGTGTGATTTTGACACCTTTATGAATTGCATGTATGAACACAAATACATATTTTGTGACTTGAAATGTATATCATATGACTTGTCAATTTATGAGTTTTGAAATTAGAAAATGGTTAAAGGAAATGTTACAGTGCCTGCTCAATTGTCTTGGTGGTGGATAAATGGGCACATCTATAAGGTTACAACGCAACTACTATAGTTTGATACCACCGGTGTCCACAGTTTCATTCCTTCAGGTATCCACAGTTTACTATCTTCGGATATCCACAACACCTGTTATCCACACCCATAGTTATATGCAGGTTTAACACAGAAAGGAAACTTAAAAGTCATAAATACGGAATACAACATGACAACATAAATAATCAGTATATGAATGAGCATTGGCATTTGTATTAATAATTTGTATCAATGAGCACTGAATATCAATATTTGGCTTATAAATGTGGATTTTTTATATATGGATAATATGTTGATGCATATTTGCGTTATATACTTTGCTTAAGTATGCCATCATTGTTTACATGAGCATTGAATATCAATGTTTTGTTTGTAAGTGTGAATTTATGGTATATGAATTATGATATTTCTAAATATGAATGTTTGGCGAATGGCTGCTAAGAGTGGTCATCCAAACTAAGTGTTTTTCTCACTAAGCTTTCAAGCTTAGCACGAGTGTTAATCCTTGTAAGTCCAAGTCATAGGAGTGAGGTATAGGGAACATCTACAAGGGTCAAGACCAATAGATAGAATAAAAAGTACTTTTGGAATGCGCTTTTAGTTACAAATGATTGCACATGTAATGAAGAGAGGAAATTGTACGTTTTATTTTGGATTACCATATAAATGTAAAGATGTATTACTACTTTAAATGATTTAAGATGTATTACTACTTTAAATGATGATGTTAAGCATTAGGTAGTTTTGTAATGTGTATATGTATAGCATTGAATAGAGTTGTATACCTAGAATGCATGTACAGGAATTTGGTTGCTATGTATGTGGATGGTTGTAGGTTCCGTATAGGGCGTGTTACACTACTCTTATGTACTATAATTTAATTTTAATACATTTATTTTTAAATTACAAGAATAGATGAAGATTCAAATGATAAGTGATTATGTTGTAAATGGTAAAGTTATACGACGTTTGCTTTAATCAGAACTAAATTCTTAGTGTATAAATACTCTCATAATATTTTTAGTTGATTTTAACTAACCTTTTTGGATGATTTCACATTTATAGGTTTGGATAACATTAGGCAGTCAATCAGGTTATGCTTTAACATTTTTGTAATCTAAGCATATTTTTCAGTATGTCAGACATATTGTAATTTGTCAAGAGATCTCTTTATTTATTATTTTTTCCATAATAATTTCTCAAGTTGTCATTAATATCTTGTATAGGAATAAATGATCATCCTTTAATGTTGTATTCTTTTTATTGGTATAATTTAATGATATTTATATAATTTTACTTTTTATATATAATGCTCGATATTTCAAATTAATATTTTTCTACATTTTAATTTTATAATAATAAGCAAATAATGCATAATAAAAACCATGTTGATACATTATATACAAGACATATTGTTTAATATTAGGGATTACAAACATAACAAATAACCTATTATGCTATTATTAAAAACATTGCAAATAACATTTTGTTACATTATAAAAAACATAGTAAATAACATTTGTCTACATTATGAAAAATGTAGCAAATAACATCTACGTTATAAGAAAACGTAGATAATCCTATATATCTACAAAGAGAAAAATATAGTCAAAAACTATTGGCTATGATTTATTTTTGTTGTCAATCATTTAACACGAAATTTTTTCCCACTAACATCAACTAATATTCAATTTTTAGCTACATTTTGTTGGAAAATAATAATGAATTAAGCCATGAAAGGCAAGCATCAGTTACAAAATAGCTACAAAGAGTCATACTTGAGATAACCAAGCAAATGAAAGCCTATAATGTTTTCCTATTTACAACATTCTTTAGACATTTAAAATCCTACATACTCCACATTATAGTACAATAGACTTCATTATGAAATTTGGGCTTGTATAAGCTTATATAGCCTCTAATTAGTATAATAGATTTGTTACTTAATTGTTGTTTTGTTAGACTTCTATTTTGTAAAATTCGAGCATTTCTATCATCCCAAATCAATTTAACATGATAGGATATAGCTAGGTAGAAAGTCCATTCAATTATGAAGTTATGGTGCTTAATTGCACCATACAATGACTTTATAAAAACCCAATCTCTAGGAGCAATCTAAATATAACATTTGTGCAGCACATGTCTCTAGAAAGTATTAACAAATGTACATTGAAAAAATAGGTGATCGGTTCTTTCCTTATCCCTTTGACAAAGAATGCATCTATTAGGAATGTTGAAGAATTTCTTCAACATTCCTATTTCTTTAACTTATCTATAGTGGGTAGCTTATCCTTCATATCTAAATATAAAGTGATCAAGGCCTATGGATGAAAATGCATGTGCCATACAACGTGGTACTAAGGTATCCTTCTGTTGGATTCTTAGAGAATCTTCCTGCAGGATTAATTTGTAAATTTTCCATTTATAAAATTCTTCTAAATGATGCAATCTTCCCCTCCAATCAAACTAGTTTGAGTAATCTCCTCACAAATAGAGCTCTGAATATAACTAAGCATGAAGATATGTTTATTGTTTAGTTCATCAGCTATTATCACTCTTATACTAATGACAGATTTAAGGTATTCCATTTTTTGCAGGTTATATAAAGGACCATAAGAGATCCAATTTTCAAACAAAAACTAGTTTACTTCCCATCTCTGATAAGATAGACAAATTCATTCCTCAATAATTCCCTCTTTTTTAGGATAGCTTTCAAAGTTGAAGTATAATGATGAATGCTTGATTGATTATATATTTACTCTGTAATGCTCATTAGTTAACGTTATGAAGTGCTTAAAATACTCATTTTGGTTCACAATTGGTTTTAGGTACAAGTTAGAAGCACAAGAACTAAAATAAGCTAGAAGAACATCTTTGTAGGCATCCTTTTGATGTTCAACCTTATTTGCCTTTATGGAAAAAGAAGGAGAAGAATTAGGGTGAAGATGGGATAAGAAAATGAAAGAAAAGAAGCTATTGCAACTTAAACGGTTATGCATGAAACTATATAACTTACTAGAAAAGTGTAGAAGAGTAAAAATAGCACAACCTTCAACCTACATGACTGTGTATATACTTACATGTCCATGTAAGTGAGATACATGGTTGTGTATATCCTTAAATTAGGCAAATTTTGATATAAATGATTGGATACATGGAATTTTGTATCTCCCAGAATCGTAATTTTTGTTATAAATAGACATTCAAGCGGTCAAACAAGGTATGAATCATTTTAAAAGAATAAAAGTGGTCATAACTTTTACTTCTTTGAGATCTATGGACAGCTAGACTTGTTCCTTCCACTTTGAAGGGGAAATTGACGCTAAAGAACATATTTGGGCATCTGTTCATCTTATATTGTTATCTTCCTTTAGAAATTGTTTATATTACTTTATGCTTAATATTTTGGGTATTTATGACTGGATGATTAATGTTCTCATTCTTAATAGATTATTTATATATGGTACCATTTCTAGAATCTAGATTACATTGTGTAATCATTATTACCCTGATTTATTTGTGGTAACTAATGGTGGTGAATTGTTAGGGATAATATAACATAGGTTAAAAGACCCAAGCTTGAGTGGTTGTTGCTTAGATCTATTCATTTTCCTAGCTCTTAATCTGACTATCCAAATAAATCTAAAGTGCTCATTTTAGGTTCTTTAATAGCTAAGGTTAATCAAAGAGCTTATTTTGATTAGATATGACCTAAAGGAAAGCTAGGGTTAATAGAGCTTATTGTTAATCTATGATTAACAGTTTCTGAGAGAGGTATAAGAAAAACTTGACAATCAAGTATGCTTAATTATATGTGTGCTGAGATTGATTTGAGAACCAAATTCTAATCTCATTCATCAATATTATCACTTTTTTGATTGATTGATTTGATTTACTTTACTAATTTAATTTCACTTTATTTTGTTTATCATTTTCAACCAAACCCCTCATATCCTAAACACCAGTTTAATCATTATAAAAGTTATACAAACACTCTCTGTGGATATGATCCTTAATCACAACTATTATAAATTTAGTTGTGTAGAGTAATGTTTTATTTTATGGTGTGTTCGACACATATCAAGAATTGTGGCACTATTTTCGGGGAATGTAGTAATTTAGTTTTAGTTTTTGATTTTAATTGGTGTTTTGTACATGTTTATTTATAATTAGTTTTTACATCTGTTTCTTAATCTTTTCATTTTTTTTAGTGTTTGTGTATGCTAATGACAAGATATCCTCATTAAGAACCCATACAATTTGATCCTAAGATCAAAAGGACATTGCAAAGGTTACATAGTGAAACCAAAACAACTCTGGGAATATAACAAGGAATTGAACTTGAGGAAGTAGTGGCCAATCTAATAACTTTAAGAGAGTTTGTTGCCCAAGATTTGTCTTAAAGGCCTTTATGCATCACTTTTCCAAATTTTGTTCAACACATTACTTTTGAGCTTAAGTCTGGCTTAATCCATCTTTTGCCAATTTTTATGGTTTTGTCTTATTATGAAACCTCCATGGTAAAAGAAGAATAGATTATGTTGAGAGCCTTTCCATTTTCATTGAAGGATGTAGCAAAAGACTGGTCGTTTGATTTGCCAGCTAGGAGCATTAGTATATGGATTGAAATGAAGAGGCTACTTTTGGAGAAAAACTTTTCAGCATCAAAGATATCCAACATAAGGAAAGAGAATTGAAGGGTAAAGCAATATTGTGGAGAATCGCTTTACAAGTATTGAGAATCCTTCAAGAAATTGTATGCTAGCTACCCTCACCCATGGAGGCCAAAATTTTAATCGAGTGCTTAACTACTAACATTCAACAATTTGGTACTCACAATAATGTTCATCGAGTAAATGAGATAAATAATTCATTTATAGAACATCCTTTAGATTAACTAACATCCTTTGTTAGGCAAATTGTTGTAGGACAAGCACAGGTAAAAGCTTGTGGTATATGCGCAAATGTGAACCATCTAACAGATGGGTGTCTAACTTTTCACAAGGAAAGTATGGAGTATGTTAATGTTGCAGGGAGAAATTTTCTAACCAATACAAACTGCATTCCTAGACATATAACAAATGTTGTGGAGATCATCCAAACTTGAGTTATAGAAGGAATAAATAGCAAAATCAGTTCCCAAATAGGTCATAGGGTGCACAAAAATTTTCATCTAAACCACAAACCCCCTCATCTACCTTAAGAACGTCTTTGGAAGATATAGTTAAGTCTCTTGCAAGTGACAACTTACAAATCCAACAGGATTTGCAGTAGTTTTAGTAGGAGACTAGATCTAACTTTCAGGAAACAAAGTCTAGCACTCAAAACCTACAGAACCAAATGAGCCAGATGGCAATGGCTATCATTCATCTTAAACCCTAAAGAGGAGGGAAAATGCCATCACAACCTGACACAAATATGAAAAATGTTAGTGCAATCACCTTGAGGAGTGGTAGGATGCTTGAGGATTACAAAAAGGATGGTTAATGAAGAAGAAACAGAGAAGGAGCTTGAAGGAGAAAGGGATATAACTTCTAGCTTAAAGGTAAATGCTGAATTCCTAATTGGTATTAAGACTAATCCTCCACCTTTCCATAACAGGTCAGCAAAGTCAAATAAGAAGGATAATAAGGAAATCTTGGAGTCTTTTCAAAAGATTGAGTTGAATATCCCCTATTGTATGTGATCAAGCAAGTGCTGAGGTATATAAAATTCCTTAAGGAATTGTGAACCAATAAGTGAAAGTTAAGAGGTAATCAAATGATTAAGATGGGTGAAACTATTTTTGTGGTCTTTAAAAAGAAAATGCTTCCTAAGTGTAATGACCCAAGTATGCTTAATATTCCTTGGAAAATTATCAACAATAAGATTAAATAGGCTATGTTAGATTTAAGAGTATATATTAATGTTATGCCTTGTTCCAGACATAAGTCTTTAAATTTAGGGCCATTAAAAGAAACTAGTGAAGCATATACAAATTAATACCTTATTTTTACCACTACTTAATTAATAGTTTAGTATAGAGTGAAATAAGATTCGATCCCGTGAAGAGAGTGTTGTTTATTAAAGTTTAATTCTAAATACAATGAGTGTTTTCCCTAGTAAAGAACATTAGTATATAAGTGTTTGAAAATTTAATTCCAAACAAACTAAAATTTGTCTAGAAAAATTCAAACCTAAAAAACAAGGTGAAACACCTATAATTTGATGTTTAAATCGGCCAAACTCATGCACAATTTTTACTGAAGTTATTTACTAAATTTTAGCTCCTTAAATTAGAAAATTATGACTATGAAAGCGCTTAATTCAAATATATAAATTACACACTAAAATAACATGTGATTCACTAGTTTCACCTAATTAACCTTTAAAGATTGTATTATACTTAAATCCCTTTAATAACCCAACATGTGAGCTATCATTTATCATGTTTTTGGCACTTAAAACAAGCTAAAATCATATTAAAACATCAAAAAATAAAAAAATAATGTGCAACTAAAAAACAGAGAGCAAACAACACTAATTTACCTTCTTTAAACATTCATAAGTGCTCTTTTTAGGTTAAATTTAATCTCATAATCTTTCACTTGAATTTCCAAGCATATTACACTTAAAAGTATGTATAAATCATGTTAAGAAAATTAGAAAATAGCAGTAAGCAGTCAGCTTTTAAATATGATTGCATAAACAGTCTAAGAATAACACTTTCATATTCAAGTTGCATATTTCTAAAATTCCAACTTTAGGAAATTAATTTTAGTAGTTTTTCTAATTGGATACTAGCATTCAAATAACTCCCTAAACATACCCAAATGTAAATTAAGTATAAGCGATATTTCCTAGGCATAGATTAATCATAATCAAGCAAATACACAAAATATAGGTGTTGGACAACCATCTGCACAATAGATCAAATTTGTGTAGTTTTGGTATTTCTACTTTTCAAAGATGTTTTATGCCTTCAAATTTTAACCTTTGAGACTTATAGAATCAGCAAATATATAATGAGATGCAGGAAAATCACATGTAAACATTATAACACAATAGAAACATAATAGGTACATGTCCTCTAAAATTTCAAATTCAATTACTTATTTCAATCAAGATGTTCTCCAATTAATTTTGCAGATCTTAGTCATCGAAATCCTTCAAATTGTGGCCTCATCTAATAGGAAAGCATAGTAGACCAAAAACCATACCACACAAACATAAATAAGGGAAGGGGCATTCAATTGGAAACTAGAACTAATTAATAAAAAACATAATCTTTAAACACTAAAAACATAATATAAACAGAATTTGAACATGCATATTAACAAGTGATCAAGCATACATTAAGCCCATAAATTTAGTCATTTAATTTTAGATTTTTATCATTGACATCTCGAGATATAAAGTAGGCTAACTGTAGAGATGCTCACTAGCTGAGTTCTCCCTTTATTAATGTAGAACCGAACCAGCCTAACTCTAAATTTGATTAATGCAATTCTTTCCAAAAGACATCATTAGCCCTAAAATCTTCAACCAACCAGCTAGAAAAAATCCTAGATCTTGCGACACTCTAGTTAAATCTCATCCCTTTGAATAATTAACGATTTAATAGTTGCTACTCTACTCGCTAAACTCAATTATAATTACGGACTAAAGACAAAGCGATAGCAATCAATTCATATTTAAATATATCAAGACGTCTCTAAATTCTATAAGAACATAAATCGTGAATAAATTGGATCAAGCATTGCACAAATACTGAAATACTCATAATGTTAGAATTAAATTGAAAATAATTGTCTTAAATTATCCAAATAAAGGACTAAACTGAAATTCTAAAATTTTTAAGCAAATTAAATTTGAAGAACTAGATACAAAGAGAGTAAGGGTGAGAGAGACTCATTCAATTGATAACTCAGACTCAACAGATTGATAATCACTTTGACCCTAAGCTCAAATTGCGAAATCCTTCTCCAAAGGTTTTGAACCAGTTCAATTCCAATGATTATGTAATTATCGTACCACCTAAACACCTCCTTACACTAGTCTTCTTCACCAATAGCTCTCAAGTTTTATGAATTTTTTTTATCAATTGACATTATATGTTCAATACCCTTTGTTCCACTGCTATCCTTTTATTTGGCTCCCGAAATACCCAAAAGACACTTTATAACCTTCCTCTTTTCTCTTCCTTTTTAAAGAGAAATTGAATAGAGAATGTTGGGTTACGTTTTTCTTTGGACTCGGTTTTTTTTTTCATTTCATTTCATTTTCCAACTGCTGGCATTTTAGTTCTTCTCCCAACGATTGTGTGTTTCTTTTGCTTATGCATTTCTTTTTCTTGTGTGTTTCTTCTGCCTTTACATTTTATTTCAATAGTACTATTCCTCTTGCTGTAGTTTTAATGCCCTTCTAATCTTCTCTGCAATTTGATTTATGTGGTGTTTGGACTGCTATTTTGGTCCTCTCGTTTCTAACTACTAGCATTTTGATTTGCTTCATTTTACTCCCATTTATTATAGCTTTTTATTTATGTTGGAGTTATGTTTCTAAACTGTCCACTCTTTGCACTGTCATTTCACTCTTCTTTTGTTGCTTCTTATTTGCTTCCTTACACTCTATGTTTTACTCTAATTGCTCTCCTCTTTGGACTATCGTTTTGCTTCATCTTATCCTAGTATTTTGTTCTACGTTTTTATTTCCAAACAAAGTGAGATATTTTAGAATAAATAATTTTAGGTCTTAAATAGTAAAATATGAATAATCATGCCCAAATATATAATAAAAATAACTGAATGGACTAAGTTTAGGAGGATAAAAGATGTAATATTTTGCACTTATCATACAATTAGCTTATCGTACTAACGCTTACTCGGATAGGGTGATTGAGGATATATGGTTGCAGGTAAACAAACTAATATTTCTTGTTGATTTTTATGTGATTGACATAAATGATGAAACTTCCTATAACCTAATACCTATCTTACTAGGGAGACCATTTCCTAACATGATCCAAACTAAGATAGATGTTCGTAAGGGTACCCTCATGATGGAATATGATGGGAAGTTACTCATTTTTGTATTTTTGATATGAATAAGCACCCCTAAAATGATCATTCTATTTTTGCAATTAATGTGATTAATCCTTCAGCATAGAAAAATTGTAAGTGGAAGCATACAAATAAACAAGAAGCGGTTTCAAAGAAAGAGAAGATGAAAGCTTTTTATGTCTTGAGAAAAAAGCTTTATCATTGTTCAGGAAGTGCTTCTTTATTTTGCTAGCTATAAACTATTTTCGTATAAAATTTCATCCTTATTAGGTCAATCCCTTTGTGATTACTCATGTCTCTCCCTATGGTGTATTAGAGATTAAGAGTCTATACATAAGGAAGACATTGCATGTAAGTGGTCATCAACTCAAACCTTACCCTGAAGAAGGTCAAGTGGAAAACAATGAAGTTGTGATTCCTAAAGATCGAAATTTCATTACATAAGTAGGAAATCATAGAGTTGAGCCAGTGACAATAAACAAAGACATTGTATGGGAGGCAACCTAAGGGAAGTTTATTCCTTTTCATTTATATATTTGCATTTATTGCTTTTTTTGAATGCTCCATTTCTTACATTTTATTTTACATTAGGAACAACATAATTTTTAAGTTTGGGGTGGGGATCTTAGTCGTCATGTGTGTTTTTAACCTTGTTTGTTTTTATTAGGTGTTTTAAAAGAAGAATTAATAAAAAACAAACAATTTCTCTTTTTGTATTATTTTTGTACTATATAATCATAATTAGTGAGTAGAATTAACTAGACAAATTCATGAAGGCTTGGGTATGTAATTTTACTCTTGTGATTGGTCAATGTACATCATCTTTAGAAGAGTAGTGACTAGTGGGTAGATAAAAGGCAGTGAGATTTTGAGCCTTTTTAAACTAATACATCCATATTAGTCTCATTATCTTTTATTTGTATGTGATCTTCATGACATTACATCTTGACTTTGCTTTGTTATTATATTCGAGGTCGGATTTTTATCATATGCTTTAACATGAAAATGATATAGGAATTCTTTGTTTTACGAGCTACATTAGCCAAATAGCCTACTTATTGATATGATTTTTCCTTTTATTAACCCCCTTGAGCTTGAATTAACCTTTTATTTTTGTGTTAACCACATTACAAGTTGTTAACATAACCAAATGTCTTACCCAAGCCTTAAATCTAGTGGAACATTTATGATTGTTGATGTTTATAGATGCACAAAAGAACAAGTGTAGGGATGTTCATATATACAGGTTAGTCATAATTGTTAGAATGTGATTTCATTTCTTATTAATGAATTATATTAGTGATTAAGTTCTTTCAAATTTTATTTTATAAAAAGAAAAAACTATTTAAATAAAATTGTTAAAGAGGACATTAATTTGTTTTGTAAAGTAATCCATGTTAGTTTTTCCACCAAAAGTTGTATGGAATTTATGATTTGAGTATGAAGCAAATTTGGGAGATTTTACTTTGAAGGATCACTCTTTATAGTTATAATGTATTGTTTATCATTAATTACTATGAGTGTTTGCTTCTAATTCCTTATGCTTCATATGGTTTGTGTATGAAGGCTTGAATCTAGGTTATGAAATAGAGTTTTTGCATTAATCATAGTTGATGGTACCTAGTTTTGAGTGAATGTTAATTTTTTCACTTGATATTCTATTGAGTGTTTTTCATGCTTCACTAGCTTTGATGATTGTTTTTTACTAAACTATCCAAATACATCTCACCTTAACCTTTGGTCTAATTACAACCTTAACAATTCCTTTGATTCATGATTATGTATGTTGACTATAGTGGTGGAGAGTTGAAATGATATGCAAAGTCATGGAATGTCTTGATCATGAATGGTGTTTAAGTGTACCTATAAATCTAACTTATTTAAACACATTTTGTCCAATTCTACCCATAGATTGCTTTGTTTTTGAAGGAAATGTTGTTGATTGATCATGAGTAAAAGCATTTAATGTTGAATTCTTGCTATGGTTTTGAAAGTTATTCCTATTTTCTCATGACTATTTATTTTTAGGAAATGTGGAAAAGGGGGAGTGTTTTAAATTGTGACTTTGATTTTGTTGATTTACCCAAGTATGGAAAAACCTAAATGTGGGGAACTTGATGAGTGTTTGATTGATTATATATTTACTCCCTAATACTTAGTGAATAATGTTATGAAGTGCTTACGAAACTCATTTCGATTCACATTTAGTTTTAGGTACAAGTCGTCAAAGTAAGCTAAAAGCACATCCTTAGAGCCATCCTCTTAATGTTTAAACTTATTTGCCTTTATGGAATAAGAAGGAGATGAATTAAGGTGAAGACGGGATAAGAAAATGAAAGAAATGAAGTTATTGCAACTTACATAGTCGTGCATGAGATCGTGTAACTTTCTTGAAGCATGTAGGAGAATAGAAATGTTGTTTCAACACATCATGTAACCTATATGGCCGTGTATGTGCTTACAAGGATGTTTAAGTATGATAACTGGCCATTTATCTCACCAAAGTTATGTATATTCATGAATTGGGCAAATTTAAATATAAATAGTTGGATACACAGCTATATATCTAGCTGTGTATCTACTAGAACCCTAATTTTTGTTGTAAATAGACATTTAATAGTCTAAACAAGGTATGAATAATTTTAGAAGCATAAGATTAGGCATAACTCTTACTTTTTTGAGATCTATAGAGAGTTAGCCTTTTTCCTTCTAATTCAAAGGGGAAATCGACACCAAAGAACACCTTTGGGCATCTCTTCATCTTGTATTGTTATCTTCTCTCTGTAGAAATTGTTTAGGTTATCATTTGCTTAATGTTTTGGATATTCACGTATGAATGATTAATATTAACAATCAATAGATTATTTATGTATGGATCCATTGCCAGAATCTAGATTATAATACATAATCATTGTAACTCTTATTCATTTATGGTAATCAATGGTGGTGAATCATTATGGTTAACATAATATATGTTACAGAACCTAAGCTTGTGTGGTTATTGCTTAGATTAATCTATTTTCCTAGCTCTATATGCAACTGTCCTACTAAATTTAGAGAGCATATTCTAGGCTGTTTGATAGCCATTTTTAATCAAATACTTTATTTTGATTAGATACAACCTAAGGGAAAATTGAGGTTAATAGAGCTTATTGTTAATCTACAATTAATAGTTTCTAAGAAAGGTATAAGAACAATGTGACAGTCAAGTATGCTCACTTATATGTAGGCTAAGATTGAACCGAGAATCGGATTCTAAACTCATTAATCAATCCGATAACTTTTAAATGTTTAATTTGATTTAAATTCATTAGTTTAATTTACTTTTTTATCGATTTCAACCAAACCACTCATATCCTAAACACCAATTCATTTATTGAAAAAGTTATCCATACACTCTAGGTGGATGACAGCATATGTAGAGTGCAGTTGAAAATTTTCCTAACTCTGCACATTAAAATTTGTAGTCGTAGTAAGTTAGGATCAAATCTATAGGGAATGTTCGGTTAATTTCCTTAACGAAATTAATTGATGCGAGAAAAATAAAAAGGGTTTTTAAAGGATTTTAAGCAAATTAGAAAATAAAGTAAAAGTAAACTATCGAGAATAATTTAAAGCAAGCAATCGAAAATGATTAAAGTGTTAAATATAAGTAAGACCCTATGCTAAGGTCAATCTCGGCCTAAACACTATTAAACATATCTCATCATCCTAACTTCTTCACACCTCTCTTCGGACTATTAATCTAAGACTAATAGTACGCTCTGGTAATCCCAATTTTCCCTTAGGTTGTGTTTAATTATGACAGGATCATTAATTAAACTTAACTATTGAATAACATAGGACACGATCTCTAGATTTAATTTCACAACTACATTACAAAGTGGAAAATGATCAATATAGGTAGTAACCTCACACATTTAGGTTATCTAACCTAGGTTATGATGTTCCTAACAATCAAAGACCATTAGATGCTACTAACAAGCATCAAATATAATGATTATGGATTACATTCAACATTATAGCAATAGGTTCAAAATAGAACAATCCAAATAATTTATTAAGATCATTCATATAAAAACCCGATTCAATTAAAACAAAAACCATAACAATCTGAAAAGAGATTAACAACGTCAATAAGATGAAATAGCTTAACCATGACTTGGAGTCGATATCACTGTTGTACTGGCGATGAGACGTTTAACCCTTAATCTTCTCCATGGGTCTCTAAGCATCAGCCAAGAATACCTTTGTTTCCATGGGAAAAAAAAAAAGAGAAATAATCAAGAAGAAGCTGTTGTTTAGTTATTCTCTAATGTTTACCTTCTTGGAAACTGAAGAGAACCGAATGAAAGAGTTGTCTCCTTTTCTACCTACAAAACTCTCTCCCATCAATCCCACACTTGCAAAACTGAAGAGGATAAAAATATATCAGCTATCCTTCACTCTCAATTATGTCTCCTTATTTTTATCTTAGTTATTCTTTCTCCACTTGCTCTTTACTGCTGACACATAAACAACTCCTTTTAGTCTACCACACACCTTATTGCTCTAACCGACACATTCACCACTCCTTTCAGCTGACCACACACCTTATTGCTCCATCTAACACGCCACCAAGATGGATGGCTCTCTCCTCCTTTATTTTTTACTCTTGGTTCTCCAATTCACTCCTATCCATCACTTCCACCTTATATATTCAAAATCTACATACCAAACAAAATAATGAGGCAGTTAGGTTTTTAATTAGAATAAAATGGACAAGTGTAACGTGATGCATGTATTGTTACAACCATCCCACTTTTTTATTCTCCAGCTGTCCACTCTTTATTTTATTCTTCAAGTGTAGCAGCCTTTTTGGACTCACACACCCCACCCCAATTTTACATTCAATAGCTAGGTTTAAAATGTATGGGACAGGTGGTATGAATGGGACAGTTGGGTTAAAATATTCACCACTATAAATGATGTCTCACGTTGCATAGCTATGCAGTTTTCTGGACGGCCATGAGCCATGTTGACAACATTTTCTTTATGTTCATTTCATTTTCTTTTCTTCTTCTTGCTTTTAATTTTCTTATTCTTGCTCTATAAAGATAAGAGAGTGGGAATTTTTGAAAAATGGCTTAAAGATAGTGCTTTTGACTCACTTTTGCTCCTTCACTTCCGAATTGTGCATAAAACCACATTCTTTTCATTTTCTTTTCTTCTTCTTCTTGCTTTTAATTTTCTTCTTCTTGCTCCACAAAGATAAGAGAGTGGGAATCTTTGAAAAATGGATTAAAGATAGTGCTTTTGACTCACTTTTGCTTCTTCACTTCCGAATTGTGCCTAAAACCATATATGAGTCAAAATAAGTATCTTAAGCGACTTCATAGCATTAATCGCTAAGTGTTATGGAATAATTATACAATCAATTAAGAATATGTCAATTTCCCCCACACTTAGTTTTTAACCATTCTCAGGCAAATCATCACAATCAAAATCACAAACCAAAACTCTTACTTATTTTCCTTATTTCCTAAGAATAGATAATCATAATTTAAGATGAATTAAAAAGCTATAGGAATAACTTAATATTCAAAGCTTCTATTTATGATCAATCAACATTCATCACCCTTAGAAATTGAGTAATCTAGAGGTAGACTTAGACAAATGATGTTTAAATAAGATATTTCAACGAGTACGTTCAAACACCATTCATGATCACAATAATCCATAACTTTACATATCATATCATTTTCCCACCACTAAAAGTCAGATGCATAATCAAGAATTAAAGGACTTTTCTAGGGTTATAATACAGGAAAGGGTAAGGTAAGATGTATTTTGGGTAATGTAGTATAAAATCCATCAAGCTAGTGACGCAAAAGTAACACTCAATGAGATATCAGGTGTATAAGTTAGAATTTATTCAAAACTGGGTACCGTTAGCTATGAAGAATGTAACAATTTTGTTTCACAATTCAATCCAGTTCTTACACTTTAAACCATATGAACATAACACAAAGAGTGCTCCATCCAAAACAACATTTGCCTCATATGCAATATATTCAAACCACCCTTTCAATACAACTTAAGGAGGATAAACCATTAATTTATAACTTTTCAAAGAAATTGTATTTCCTCCTTCATACTTTTATTCAAACTCACACATTTTTTATTTTTCTTTTTCTTTTCTATTTTCTATTTCTTTTCTCTTTTTTTTTAAAGTATAATAGTGATAAAAGCTACATCAACATGGAATTTATAACATGGCATTTTAGCAAATATAACCAACCCAAATATATATGTGTACCCCCACACCTAGGCTTTTGTACAATCACAGTCATCAAGAATTAACAAATGCTCCACTAGCTTTAAGGCTTAGGTAGGAAGTTTGGTTAGGTTTAAAAGCACGTAATGTGGTTTATATAAAAAGAAAGCTTAATAAAGCTCAAAAGGGGTTAACAAAGGAAAATTCACATAAATGGTAGGCTATTTGGCTAATGTAGCTGATAATCAATAAAGAATACCTCCTCATTTTCGTGAAAATGCATGTGATAAAAATGTGGTCTTAAATAGAAAATCAAAGTAAGGATGTACATGTCATGAAGATCACACATGACAAAAGACAATAAGACTGATACAGATGTGACAGTCTAATACTACTCAAAACCTCACTGGTTTTTGTATACTACTAGTCACCACTCTTTTAAGGATAATGCACATTAACCAATCAAAAAAGCAAAAGTACATCCTAAGGTTGCCATTGATTTTTTTCTAGTCAATTCACACTCTAATTATGACTAAATAATCTTAAAAGCAATAAAAAATAAAAAATGTTTATTATGTTTGTTTGGTTTTGAAAATAGCCTAAAAAGTCACAGAAGCTACGATTAAGCTAAATGAAACATGCACAAGAAATAATATCCTCAACCCCCCTCCACATATAAACTTACATTATCCTCAATGTAATATCAAATGCGAGAAATGGAGCAATTTACAAAAATAGTAAATGCAAAAATGTAAATAATAGAAATTAACTTCCTTTGGGTTATCTCCCAAGCAGCGCCTTTGTTTATTGTTGATGTCTCGACTCCCTGTTGCATGCATCAAGTGACACCATTCATGTCTTCCAACATCAACACTTCTGAATCCTCTATTTGGAAGCCTTCATAATATAGCATCAAGCGATGACTATTCACTTTGAATGTCTTGTAAGTTTTTAGACTCTGTATCTCTACTACACCAAAACTAAAGACATAAGTGACAACAAATGGACCAACCTAATGGGAACGTAATTTACCTAAAAATAGTTTGAGTTTGGAGTGATATAGTAACACTTTCTAGCCCACTGAGTTTCCTTGAAATCATCTTAACATGAAAACCCTTCATCTTCTTCTTATATATCACTGTGTTCTAGTAGGAGTCATTCCTCATCTCCTCCAACTCTTGAAGCTATAACTTCTTATGCACACCCGCATCATCCAAATTCATGTTGCATTTTTTGATAGCCCAATGTGCCTTATGTTTTAATTCCATCGAAGGATGACATGGCTTCCCAAACACTAGTCTATTTGGAGATATCCCAACTGGTGTTTTATAAGCCATCCTATAAGCCCATAGTGCATTTTCCAGTCTTACGCTCCAATCCTTCCTATTGGGCTACACTGTTTTGTCCAGGATCAACTTGATTTCTTGATTCGAGACTTCAGCTTACCCATTAGTTTGGCCGTGGTAGGTATTGGAAACCTTATGTGTGATGTGATATTTCTGAACATTGCTTCCATAACCCTATTACAGAAATGGGTTGCTTGTTTGTTAATGATTGCTCTTGGTACCTCAAACCTAGAAAGAATGTTAGTCTTAATAAAATCTACAAAAACCTTTGCATCGTTAGTTCTGGTGGCTTTGGCTTCCAACTATTTAGAAATATAATCAATTGTGAGTAATAGATAAGTAAAACCAAAATATGGAGGGAAAGGTCCCATAAATTCAATACCCCAAACATAAAAAAATTTCACAGAAAAGAAAAGGAGTTTGTGGCAATTTATCCTTACGGGACAGATTACCTGATCATTAACATCTATCACATAATTTACTTGAGGTATATGCATCTTTGAGCAGTGTGGGACAGTAAAAGCCACTCTCCAAAACTTTATAAGTCTTCATTTTCACTCCAAAATGTCCTCCACACATATACAAATGGTAGAAGGCTAAGATTGACATTGTTTTATTTTTTGTACATACCTCCGGATGACTTGATCTGTGCAGTGCCTCCAAAGATACTAGCCATTCCAAACATAATACTTCGCTTCATTATGTAGCTTATCCCTCTAAGTTGTTAAAAAATCAACAGGTAATTTGTTAGTAATTAAAAAATTGACAATGTATGCGTACCATGATGGTGTCGTATTGGCGAAAAATAGTTGTTCGTCCGAAAATGTTTCTCATAGAGGGATATAATCTTCTTCCTTTATAAAAAGGTTGAGATGGTTTGTCACCAAATTTTCTAGCCTCTTCTTATCTCTTCTCTCCAAGTTGAACTCTTGAAGGAGGATAATCCATGTGATCAACCTCGATTATGCTTCCTTCTTTGTGAGTAAGTATCATAAAGTTGTATGGTCAAAATTAACAATCACTTTAGCAACAAATATGATCGAAATTTTTCGAAAGTAAAAATCACCAATAAGAGTTATTTTTTAGTAGTTGAATAATTCAATTGAGTTGGGTTTAAAGTCTTAGAAGTATAGTATATGGCATGCAAAGCTTTTCTCGCTCTTTGTCTTAGAATTACCCCTATTGTATAGCCGCTTGCATCATACATGATCTCAAAAGGGAGGTTCCAATTTAGTGGTTGAATCACCAGTGGGGATGTCAGAAGCTCCTTAATTTTGTTGAATGCTTCCTTACACTTCTCATCAAACTCAAAGGATACATCTTGTTGTAAGAGTTTGCATAGTGGTGTGGCTATCTTTGGAAAGTCCTTAATGAACCTTAGATAAAAACTTACATGCCCAAGAAAGGAACGCATTTCCTGTATAGTAGAGGGGTAAGGTAAAGAAGAAATAAGATCAACTTTAGATTTTTCTACCTCAATACCCCTAGCAGATATAAAATGGACTAAAACAATCCCTTGATCCGCCATAAAATGACATTTCTCCCAATTCAGCATAAGGTTAGTTGCTATGGATTGTTCCAAGATAATCGAAAGATTCTCAAGGCATTCATCAAAATAAGGACCATATATACTAAGATCATTCATGAATACCTTAATAATCTTCTCAACATACTCAGAAAAATGCTTACCATACATCTTTGGAACGTAGGGGTGCATTATATAATCCAAATGGCATACTTCAATAAGAGTACCAAATGGGCATGTGAATTTGGTTTTCTTCTAATCTTCTGATGCGGTTGGGATCTAAAGATAACTTAAAAAGCCATCTAGAAAGCAATAATAATCATAGCCAACTAATCTCTTAAGCATCTGATCAATAAAGGGAAGGGAAAAGTGGTCTTTATGAGTTGTAGAATTCAACTTACTATAGTCAATACACAGTCGCCACCTGGTTTGCATTCAAATGGGAACCAACTCACCTTCCTGATTTGTCACAATAGTGATTCTAGACTTCTTTGGAATCACCTAGATAAGACTTACCCACTAAATGTCGAAGATAAGGTAAATAACCCTAACATCGAGAAGCTTTACTACTTCATTCTTTACAACTTCCATCATCGCAGGATTCAGCCTACGCTGAGCATGCCTTATGGATTTTGCATCATTCGCCAATAAAATATGATGCATGTATATAGATGGACTTATCTTTTGGATATCTATGATTGTCCACCCAATGCCTTCTTATGTTCTCACAACATTCGAACTAGCCTTTCCTCTTGATTCAAAGTCAACTCCACCTGAATGATTTTTGGGAGAGTTTACTTATCTCCCAAATAGGCACACTTAAGGTGGTTGGGAATTGGCTTCAGTTCCAATTTTGTTGCTTGTACAGCAAAAGGTAACAACTTCTGGTGAGATTCAGATAGTTTTATAAAAACTAAATCATAACTTTTTAGAAAATTGTCTAATGATTCCAAAGCAGCTGTCGCTTCCATTAGCTCTTCTCTCATTTTAACATCATGTTGGCTTCTGCTTCCAATTTTCAATCAAAACTGTTTCTAAATGATCCTTGCAACTTAATTTAAACATTTCCTATACCAAAAGATCAATCACATCAACAAAAAAACACAGTGATCACCAGTTGAATGTTTTATGGCATCAAAAATATTAAAATGAATCACTTCCCCATCAAATTCCATCGTGAGGATGCCCTCACAAAGTTCTATCATAGTTTGAGATGTATTGAGAAATGGTCTCCCTAATAAGATAGCTATCGAATTGTATGAACTGTCATCATTCATATCCACAACGTAAAAATTTACAGGAAACACTAGCTTATTCACCTGCACCAAAATGCCCTCAACCACACCATCAGGATAAACATTAATGAAGTCAACCAATTATATGTTCAAACTCGTTTCTTCCAAAGGAACCAAATGTAAAGAAACATAAATCAAGTAAGGCATCACATTAATTGAAGCACCCAAATCCAACATAGCTCTATTGATCATAGTATTAAAAATTTTGCAAGTAATGGTAAACATACCTAAATCCTGACATTTTAGAGGTATCTTCTTTCTAAAAACTGTAGACCTATTTTCAGCCATCATCACTTTCTCATCACCCTCAGTTTCCTCTTATGTGTACACAGTTCTTTAAGAAATTTGGCGTACCTTGGTACTTGCTTGATTGAATCGTGAAAAGGTATATTGACCTCAACTTTCTAGAAATTCTCCAATATCTCTTTATCCTTCTCCTCATTGTTCGATCCTATCAATCTGCTCGAAAAAGGTGGAGGATTAGTCTTAATAATATTGAGACTTTTGAAATTTACCTTTGTACTCAATGATGTTGGATTGAAAAAAGAAAGCATGCCATATTTGAAGAAATGGTAGATTTAAAAATATTTTAGAAATCTAAATTACATCGGAAGCAATATATCCAAATCATCATGGCAATCTATACATGATATGGTATAAGGATAATAAAAAACTTAAACAAGATAGAGATTATATTACCGACTCCTTCGCTACAGCTTTGACTCTTTGTTGCGCTATCCTATCCTCGACAATATATCTTCTCCTAAGTGATGTATCCTCTTCTTCTTGTTATTGTTTCCTCTTCTCGATATTATATCCTCAACCAATTCAATTTAACACTTTTTCTTCTTGGACAACTTGGTTAACAAGATCCTTTGGTGCGAAGGAGAAGAAAACTTGAAGGAGAATTTTCTTAGATAGAAGACCAAAAATGAGACATTCTCATGCAATTTTTGTTTTTTTTATGCAAGATGGGAGAGAGAGTGATAAAAATGTAAGAACCCCTTCTTACTCCCTCACACTTTTGGTTAATGA
>JAOQMP010000007.1:513699-532908 GCA_027563575.1 Erythroxylum pedicellare
AAATGTAGCTACAATTCTTTTTAAATTCTCATAAAATAAATATATAAAAATTAAAAAATATATTAAACAGGCTTCAACCTTTTTAAATTTTCTTAAAATAAACATATAAAAATTTTATAAAATATATTAAACAGCCGGATTGACTAAGACCCGGCTTGACTTGGGCAGGCCTCCCGGGCCTGGTGACACGCATCGGGAGAATTCCATATACCCTTATTCGATGAATTGGAATATAGGGGTATTAAAGTAATTTGATAGTACGTTCTGGAGATTTATAAAAGGCAGTACTGCCCAAAGTTAGATAGTTGTCAACTGCGACTGTGTTTGATATTAAGAGATTTGGAAGAATATATAAAGCGTTTCTCGATTTGGAAATATAAGGAGAAGAAAAGAACACGCAGGTTCACTTTACACGATTTTGCTTCTCCTTCTCCGTGATTCCATTTTCTCTTCTATCCTTTCCTTGAGAATGAGATGGTTCTGGAAATGCTTTCTATAAATTAATAATACAATTTATATTTAATTATCCACTATATCAAGCAAAGCATATTATAAAAAATAGCACTGAACCATTTAAGGACTAAATTTGAAATGAACAAAATCGGCTCCTCTTCCCTCCTCCATTCTTAATCCCTAATTCTCCATTTTCACTTACTTTCTTATCCTCCTCTGCTCAGTGTTGAAGCTGTCACCACCTCACCGTCGTCAGTCCTCCATCTTCGTCTGGTCGGAGTCGAAACTGTAACCTCCACGAAGCCGCCAGTCACCTTCGGTCCTCTTCCATTCGTTTCTGTTAATTTGCCGCCGTCACTCCTCCATCGTTGGAAAACACTCTGGTATACTATCATCTTCTAGATGGAAAGAAGCAATAACAGTAACGATAATAGCAATGGTAACAAGAGACAGGAAGAACAATTTGAGGACGTGAGGTCAGTGGTAGAAGCTATTTCCGTTGATGCTGATACCGACGTTCCTCTTTATCAAGTCGAAAGTCTCTGCATGCGCTGCCAACTCAATGTAACCTTCTCTTTTATTGGATTGAATTGAATTGATTTAGTTGGTTTTATTTCTGGGAGAATTAATTCTACTTGTAATTTGTGGCAGGGTGTGACAAGGTTTCTGTTGACTTCAATTCCACACTTCCGAAAGGTACTGGTACCTTGCTTGCTTGCCTGCTTCTATTCTATATATCTTTTTATCTTGGCCTAATCCACATGTTGATGTTGAGTTTTGGAAACATGAGCTTGATTATTCATTTTTATTCAAAGAATGCTGGTATTCTTGCAGATCTTATTATCTGCTTTTGAATGTCCCCATTGTGGTGAGAGGTATAACTGCTAAATTTTCTCACATTTTGAAATTGCTTGCCCTGCCCAATCTTTATCTGAGTATCTTTGTTATTCATCTTAGAAACAATGAAGTTCAGTTTGCTGGTGAAATCCAACCACGGGGCTGTTGCTATCATTGCCGTATCCCATCTAGTGATCCGAAGGATACTTTCGTGACTGATACTTTCCTTATTTTTTCTTTCCTTTGATTTTGCTCACTCTCTTCCTTTCCTCTTCCATATGCTTCTATCCTGCTGATCAAGATTTTTTTTAACGGACTTTGTAAGAAGCTTTAGTGGTGCCATTAATGAATATGTGGTTTTGATAATGCAGATGCTTAATCGGCAAGTGGTAAAATCTGAATCTGCCACTATCAAGGTATAATTATGATGTCCTATTTCACATAGATGCATTTAAGTTTAAGCTGTTTTTATTGCATTTCTGTTATTCATTCCTCTCCTATAACTGTGTTGATAAGTTGGTAATTTGATTGGAATAAGTACATTTGAGTCCTCATATAAGGCTTGCTGTTACTTACAATGTATATGCTCACTGAGCCAAAGTTCCAAATCCTTACTACGTGGCATGGTCTTTCTGACTTCATTTGTTATGGATTCTTTTATTGGAAGGAGTTATCAAAGGCGTAACAAGGAGGATTGATTGAGCTGACTATGGCTAGTTTATTTGAAAAAGATTTAGTCAAGTATCCTAGCGTGATTTATGTTATTTCTCAAGTCAATTGGGATAGAGTCTTTATTTCTTAAACATTTATTTTGGCAAGTATTCTACTGTCTTTGAATTTGAGTCTGTAAGCCTCGTTATAAGAGGCCAGCCATTTTCACGAATGAGGATATCAGATAATTATCAAAAACACTTTCTTGGTAAGCAACTCCCTTGAGTTCCAAACATTGGGAAGAAAAATCGAGGCAAGAGCGGGTTCGTTAGAACAAGCCCGATCCAAACTCGTTCTAATTCTTGGGATTGTATCAATTTGGTATCAGAGTCAGAGACCATGGAGGATATGAAAGGACAAATAGATGCTAAATTCGCTGTTATGGAAAAATCATTAGAAAAGACGATGAAAGAGCAGTTTGAGATAATGATGAAGCAATTCCAGATGTTGTCCGGGACAACAGCGAGTAAAGGAAATAGGAAAGAGGCCAGTGGTGAAAGCACCGAGCATGAAGCTAGCCGTTCAGACCCCCATCAGACCCGAGCTGAAAATTCAAGGGGAGCTGGTATGGTTCCTCGCTACCCCAAGTTAGATTTTCCAACCTTTAATGGGTCTGAAGATCCGGTGGGGTGGCCTGACTGGTGTGAGCAATTTTTTGACAATCAAAGGATTGCGGAGGAGGAAAAGGTTGGCCTGGCAGCCTACCACATGAATGGTGAGGCTCAAATTTGGTACCGTTTAATAGCAAAAAAGGGGAAGATATCGAATTGGGAAGATTTGAAAAAGGCTTGTGTAGTCAGATTCGGACCTCCCATCCGTGACAACCCTCTCGGGGACTTGGTGGACCTGAAACCAAAGGGGTCGGTAGAGGAGTACCAACGAAAGTTCCAAGAAATATTAGCAAGGGCCACAGATGTTGAGGAGAAATTATATGCAAATTTTTTTATCGCTGGTTTGTCTCCAGAAATATGAATTGAGTTGGAGATGCAAAAACCCACTGATCTAGATGAAGCGATGAATATGGCCAGGGCGTTTGAAAAGAAATTGCAAATTATGCAAACACTTGCGGGGCGAAAATCAACATGGACAGGCCAAGGAGCTTCCACGACAAAAGGTTATTATTCAACTAAAATGGCGCCAACTGGCATCACAACTCAAGCTAAAGGACCGACAGCCAGCAGGGAGATGGCCGAGAGACGATCCAAAGGGTTGTGTTTTAATTGTGATGAAGCTTATGGGATTGGCCACCAGTGTAAAAAATTATTTAGCTTGATCGTGGATGTAGAGGAAGAGGACGAAGAACCACTGAGTGAAACGGTTGAAACAATTGAAGATCCAACAACTTAGATCTCAATCCATGCCCTCTCAGGTACTCATGGCACCAATACAATGCAGCTAAAGGCGTTAATTATGGGTAGTGCTATTTTGGGGCTGGTAGACTTGGGAAGTACGCACAACTTTATTAGTGAACTTCTGGCAACTCGACTTGGAGTGGAAGTTCACCACTGAAACAGACTGAGAGTGACAGTAGCAAACGGCGAAAAAGTGGAGAGCATCGGGCTATGTCCAAAGGTAACCTTTACGGTTGATGCCATTTCGTTTGTTACGGATTTCCTTGTTATTCCGTTGGATGGATTTGACTTCGTTTTAGGCTTCAAGTGGCTACAATCACTAGGGCCTGTCACTTGTGCTTATGATGCACTCACCATGAGCTTCAAAATTGGGCAAGCGTCAGTTACATTGCAAGGATAACCAAGTCCGCATGAAGTCCGATTGAATTCCGTCAGTGCGGGAGAATCAAAACAACCCCTAGATTTGCTTTTGGATGAATTTGCAGACTTGTTTAATGAACCTTCAGGGCTACCACCTATCTGACATTGCGATCACCGCATTACACTGACTACCGAAGCTCAACCCGTAGTGGTCCGACCATACCGCTACCCTCATATGCAAAAGGAGGAGATTGAACGGCAATGTGAATTAATGTTGCAGCAAGGTATTATCCGACCTAGTAAGTCGCCTTTCTCGTCTCCGGTTTTACTAGTTAAAAAGCATGACTACACTTGGAGATTCTGTGTGGACTATCGAGAGCTTAATGAGAAAACTGTTAAAGATAAATTTCCGTTGCCGGTGGTCGATGAATTATTGGACGAATTGCACGAGTCTAAATTTTTTACGAAATTGGACCTCAGGTCTGGATATCATTAGGTTCGGATGGATTCAAAGGACATTGAGAAAACTGCCTTTTGGACTCACCACGGCCACTTCGAGTTCCTTTTGATGCCCTTTGGCTTGACAAATGCCCCATAAACTTTTCAGGATTTGATGAATGAGGTATTCCGAAAGCACTTACGTCACTTCGTATTGGTATTTTTGATGACTTACTCATTTATAGTACCTCTTGGATAGAGCATTTACATCATATCAGCATTGTTTTTTAGTTACTTCGCGCCCATCGATTATTCCTCAAGATGTCTAAATGTTCTTTTGGAGAAACCCAAGTGGCATACTTGGGACATATTGTTTCCGGTGTAGGTGTTACAGTGGATGCAAGTAAGATACAAGCCGTTGTCGAATGGGCCCAACCACAATCTGTTTCGGCTTTTGAGAGGATTTTTTGGGTTGGTCGGGTATTATAGGAAATTTATTAAAGACTACGGCACGATGGCTACCCCCCTGACTCAAATGTTGCGTCGCAATGGCTTCCAGTGGAGTGAGACAGCCCTGGTGGCATTCGCTGCTCTTAAAGAAGCACTCGTGGATGCTCCGGTTCTCGCTTTGCCAAATTTTGATGATGAATTCGTCATCGAATGTGATGCTTTGGGATACGGCATTGGGCCGGTACTTCATCAACATGGGCACCCCATAGCTTTTTCAGCCGAAGAATGTCCGACACTCATTTGAAACTTTTAGCTTATGAGCGCGAGTTGATCGGCTTAGCCAAAGCAGTCCAACATTGGAGACCATATGTTTGGGGTCGTCATTTTCTCATTCGGACATATCACTACGGCCTAAAGTATCTTATTGAGCAGCGCCTCTCAACTTCTCCACAACAACATTGGATGAGCAAACTTTTGGGGTTCGACTTTCGAGTGGAGTATAAAACGGGGAGCACCAATAAAGCGACTGGTGCTTTGTCTCGCCGTGATGAACGAGCAGCATCTTTGTATGCCATCAGCGGCCCACGACAGTCCTGATTTGAGGAAGTGTGGATTGAAATACAAGGGACCAAGACCTTGGGTGCACTGCTTAAGAAAGCCGAGAGTGGAGAGGCAGGTCCAAGATGGTCAACAAAAGAGGGGCTGATTTTATTCGATGATCGTGTATATCTCTTGCCCACTTCGCCATTAATTTCCAAAGTTTTATCCGGGTTCTATGATGCTACACATGAAGGCAGTCAAAAGACGTTGCAACGTTTTTGCCAAGATTTTTACTGGAAAGGCATGAAGACAATGATTCGAGATTATATAGCAGCCTGTCCTATTTGCCAACAACATAAGATCGAACATCTCAACCCGGTTGGTTTACTTCAACCCTTGCAATTACTGACACAAGTATGGGCTGATGTATCCATGGATTTCATTGATGCTTTACCCACCTCTTGCGGTAAGTTTGTCTTGTTCGTGGTGGTTGACCGCTTCTCCAAATACGCTCATTTTATTCTGATGTCCCATCCGTATTCTGCAACAAGTGTGGCTGAGGCATTTTTTTCAAATATTGTTCGTCTTCATGGTTTGCCGGAATCCATTGTTAGTGATTGTGATTTGGTTTTTACTAGTAACTTCTAGAAAATTATTTCGTTTACACGGAGCCAATTTGGCTTTTTCCTCAGCTTTTCACCCTCAAACCGATGGCCAAACGAAAGTAGTGAACCGAACAATTGAGATGTATTTGCAATGCTTTGTGGGTACTCGGCCTAAGAAGTGGGTTGCATGGATTCCGTGGGCAGAATATTGTTACAATACTTCGTTCCATACAGCCTTGCGAACATCTCCCTTTCAAGTAGTGTATAGGCGAGAACCTCCCCATCTTTTGTCTTATGAGTTTGGATCTTCCAATGTCGAAGCTTTCAATCAAGCATTGGTTGTTAGAGATGAGACTTTGAGTGATATTCGATTGAAGTTGGCACAAGCTCAGCATCGCATGAAGACTATTTATGATAAAGGTCATCGGGATGTTGAGTTCTCTCCAGGCACCTTTGTGTGGCTCCGCCTACACCCGCATTGACAAAAATCATTACTAGGGGTTGTGCGACACAAATTGGCAGCAAAGTTTTATGGGCCCTTTTCAGTTGTTCGACAAATTGGGAGTGTGGCTTATGAATTAGCCTTGCCAGAAAATTGCAAAATGCATAATGTGTTCCATGTTTCCCTTCTCAAGCCTTTTAATGGTGATCAACCTTCTTCAGTGATGCCATTAACACCGATCGTTGACGGTCAGACCTCTCCGGTTCCTTCCGCTGTTGTTCGAACTCACCTCAATCGTGGTTCGTGGGAAGTGTTGGTTCAATGGTCTGGTCTAGCAGAATGTGATGCTACTTGGGAACCACTCGATGAATTCCGCAACTCTTATCCGACTTTCGAGCTTGCGGCCAAGCTTTTTTCAAAGGGGAGGGTAATGTTATGGATTCTTTTATTGGAAGGAGTTATCAGAGGCGTGACAAGGAGGATTGATTGAGCTGACTATGGCTAGTTTATTTGAAAAAGATTTAGTCAAGTATCCTAGCGTGATTTATGTTATTTCTCAAGTCAATTGGGATAGAGTCTTTATTTCTTAAACATTTATTTTGGCAAGTATTCTACTGTCTTTGAATTTGAGTCTGTAAGCCTCGTTATAAGAGGCCAACCATTTTCACGAATGAGGATATCAGATAATTATCAAACACTTTCTTGGTAAGCAACTTCCTTGAGTTCCAAACATTGGGAAGAAAAATCGAGGCAAGAGCGGGTTCATTAGAACAAGCCCGATCCAAACTCGTTCTAATTCCTAGTTGTTATTCATTTTAAAATGTGTTTCTTGTGTACTTCCAAAACATGCAAGCAGTTTGTAAAGCTCTGTTGCAATTTGCTTGAGCTTCATCAGGATGTTATGACACTCATACATGTCATTTTTTTCCCTTTGTTTAATTTCTTTCATTTTCATGTAGATTTGTTTATATGTACAACATTCGATAGGCGTGGTTTGGATGAAGTTGTTGGTTGGTTGAGTTTGAAATTGAGCTTAGAACTATAAATAAAGATAAGATAATTACTGGTGATGAAGCAGCAAGTGTTAAAATTGTTATTTCTTTAGTTTGTCATTTAAAAACCGCTAATTCATTATTGTCTTTGTAATTTTCTTTGCAATGTCAAATATCTCCATAGCATTAATGTAGTTTGGGTGTAATTATCTCTTTATCTCCTTATGCATTCAGATCCCAGAATTGGATTTTGAGATTCCGCCAGAGGCACAACGTGGGAGCTTATCAACTGTATAGTCTTTTCTTTTTCCCCCTATTATATTTTGTTGTTCTTATGTTTCCAAAGTTTGGCTAGTGATTAGAAATTTCACTGCTTTCTGCCTGTCTTTCCTTTGGCCAAGTGATACCATTTTTGTAGAAATATTTTATTTGAATCCATCATCAATTTCTTTATGGTAAGAATCAATATTATGATCCCCTATATAGTGGTTTTTAGTTCTATAGTTTTGAGGAATAAAATTATTTTCTGCTTATCATCAAAAGGTTATAGAGCTGTAGTATAAATATAATGTAGGAATCACCTAAAGAAGGAAACTACTAACTAGTAAACTATAAACTAGGAAACTAAATAAACTAATTTACCACTGTATCTACTCACTAATTATAGAATATTTTCTTTCCTTTTATATCTAAATCGACACTGCCCCTCAAGTTGGGGCATATATATTTATAAGTCCCAACTTACTGATGATTCCATCAAAGCTTGGCTTGAACAATCCTTTTGTAAGGATATTAGCTACTTGCTGTGTGGTTGGAACATACGGCATGCAAATCACTCCATTTGCTAGCTTTTCTTTGATGAAGTGATGGTCAATTTCCGCATGTTTAGTCCTATCATGTTGCACTGGATTGTTAGCAATGCTAATGGCAGCCTTGTTATCGCAGTATAGTTTCATAGGACCATCCAATGGTAGTTGTAGCTCCTCTAGTACTCGTTTGAGCCAAATTGCCTCACAAATTCCATTGGTTATAGCACGAAACTCTACTTCAACACTGCTACTAGCCATTACATTTTGTTTTTTACTCCGCCAATTCACTAGATTTCCCCATACACATGAGCAATGTCCACTAGTAGATCTTTTGTTAGTGACTGAACCCGCCCAATCTGCATCGGTAAACACTTCAACAGTTCTTTGAGCCTTCTTCTCAAAAAATAGCCCCCTTCCTGGAGATCCCTTGAGGTATCTCAAAATGCAATAAGTTGCTTCCAAATGAACCTTCTTAGGAGAGTGCATAAATCAACTGATCAAATTGACAGCGAAAGCAATATCTAGTCTCGTATGAGACAAATAGATTAACTTCCTATCGGATTATGCAGCATTATCTAGAAGATTGTATAGTTATAGGAATCATATAAATCCCTGATTTTTAGGGATTATAATAATATATAGATTTCCATGTATCTTAGGGAATCTGTTGTATATTTAGTATAGACAATTGTATATACATAGACTATGGCTGTAAATGAAATTATTCTTCTTTGCTATTATTTTCTCATGGTATCAGAGCTGTTGGCTCTTTCCTGAAAACTCTGATTTGTTTCTCTGGTCATACTGACCGAGAGCATTATCTCCACTGTCCCTCTCATCATCCTAGTCTTATCACTCAAATTTTCCTGCTCCTTTCCTTAGCCTTACCTAATCAATCATGTGAGAAACACCTAGCAGTTCTGCTAAAATCATCAGCTCCATAGTCGAGAACACTGCTGCTGCTATACCTGGAGATTTGCAGAATATTCAAGCTGCATACCGATTGAGTGGGAAGAACTATTTAAAGTGGTCACAATTGGTCCGCACATTCCTAAAGGGGAGAGGGAAATTGAGCCATTTAATGGGCACTAGTCCTTCACAGGACGATCCAAGATTTGTGGCATGGGATGAACAAGACTCCATGGTGATGTCTTGGTTATGGAACTCAATGCTGCCAGAGATTAGAATATGATATAATACACCTTTGTATGCCACGGCTTGTCACAAAAATCACAAGAAAACGGTTTTTCTCGTCACTACCACCATCAACCCCTTGGGAAACTAGTGCCATGTTGTCTCCATTTTGCGTCAAGTAGACAGGTTCGTTCATCATATGTTTTCGGGCTTCCTCTTGGCGTAGTTTAGAAAATACAGCCCGTATTGAAGGTAAAGGCTGGCGGCCAAGAAGTCGACCCTTGATTTCATCAAAGCCGTGGTTGAATTCAGCGAGAAACATGAAGACACGATCCACATCCTCTCTTTTTTTTTGCCCTTGCAAGACCCGTGGGGTTCTTCCATGCATCATCATAACACAAATCCAATTCTTGCCAAAGAGAGGGCATTTCGATGAAATAAGTTGTGACATCTCTATTGCCTTGTTTAGAGAACCACAATTTCTTTTTCAATTAAAAAATTTAGGAGGAATTCCCAAGATTAGAGTATGTCTCTCCAACAGCATCTCAAATTTCTTTTGCATCCATGTACATGAATGGACCATGAATCAGTTCTTCTATGGAATTTAGCTACCATCTCGTAATAAGAGAATCCTCAAAATGCCAACGTCGGAATGTGGGGTTGGTTGCTGTTGGTTTTGGCTCCTCTCTGGTCAAAAATTCAAGTTTTCATCTGCCATCCAGGACCAGTTAGACAGACTGAGACCATTCCAAAAAATTATGAGCATTAAGCCTCACCATTGTAATCTGCAAGGATGACAGTGCAGCAACATCCAAACTGGCTGGGGCAGAGGTGACAGCTGGCTGGTCGATTGGTGGATAGGATGTACTGGAGGTATTAGAGACTGTTGACATGATGTTGTAGGAAAAAAATGGAGGAAGGATTTAAAGGGAAAAAATAAATCCAAAAAAGTGGAAAAAATTAGATTGTAGGCAGGAAAAATTTTGACTTAAAGGATGAAGAGAACCAAAAAATCGAAACTTTAGAGTGAAGAAATCGACTGCAGAATGCAGAACAAGGAGTAAACGACCCTAGGGAAAGAAAAAAACCCTAGTTCTCTAATACCATGTAGTTTTGCGGAATAAAATTATTTTCTGCTTATCATCAAAAGGTTATAGAGCTGTAGTATAAATACAATGTAGGAATCACCTAAAGTAGGAAACTATAAACTAGGAAACTAAATAAACTAATTTACAGCTGTATCTACTTACTAATTACAGAATGTTTCCTTTCCTTTTATATCTAAACCGAAAAGCTCCTATTCCCCTGTCTCTCAGCCCAAATTTCTATTAAATTTCAATAGTACTTTTCAATTGTTTGCCACATCGAATCTATTTTTTTTCATAGTTGTTTACTCAGATTATATATCTTTCTAGTGTTTTCCATTTCTTGATCTCTTGACACATTTCGTACTTCTACACTCTTCAGGTGGAAGGGATTCTGGTCCGAGCTGCTGATGAGTTGCAGGCACTTCAGGAAGAACGCAAGGTGGTTGCTACTGGTTAGCTGGTTGGAGCTTTTTGTTTGATTTTGCTGATTTTGTTGATGCATTTTCCAAACACGCAGAGAGTGGATCCTCAGACTGCTGAAGCAATAGACAACTTTTTGTTGAAATTGAGGAGCTGTGCATCAGGAGATTGCTCTTTTACTTTCATCCTGGATGATCCTGCTGGAAATAGCTTCGTGGAGAATCTGTAAGAGAATTGTATAAAGATGATATCATTTTGTTCATTGATTTGGCAAATTATTTATTGTTTGTTTAGGAAATGCATGGACTAGATTATTGCTTATTCCCCCCTATGTTTGTGTGTCTCTTTGCACTTGTGCCTGAAACTTTGCAATATAAAGATATTGACTATAGGTTGTATGATCATTATGGTTTCTCTTTCATGGGTCTGCAGCGATGCAGTTAAGTTATTGTTGCGCATGCACAATTAATTTTATGATAATTTATTCTAGATTTGCTCCGTCTCCTGATCCATCATTGAGCGTTAAATTCTACGAGCGAACGCCAGAACAGCAAGCATCACTTGGGTATCTAGTTGATCCATCTCAGTTGGGAGAAGCTGGTGTTGGACCATCATCAGAGGTTACGAGCAGTTCTGATCAAATAAGGAAAGAGCCACATGGATCTGTTGGAGCTGCAGCTGGACAACGGGCCATTGCACAAACTAATAGTGCTGAAATTGCTGAATCTTTGTTTCGGTACTCTGCCCCAGAGGAGGTCAATTTCTTTGCCTTATGTGATCTTATTGTGGGATTAAATTGTCTTGTCATTAATCTCTACCTATAATGTTGTTTATTATCGTAGGTGATGACTTTCCCATCAACTTGTGGAGCATGTGCAGCGAGGTGTGAGACTCGAATGTTTGTCACAAGTATCCTTGACCTATTTTAAGGCATTCTATCACACGATAAACATTCTCTCACTGTCACATTGTTGAATCAAATTTAAATGCTTTATTCCTTAATTTGCTATGAGGGAAAGTGAAGCTACAAATCCTGTTCTCATGGAGTCTTAAGCAGTGTCTAATGAAATGAGTTCCATATGCCTCCATTTCATACTTATATTCCAGTATGCTTACTATATTAAGACTTCTAGCCTAATTAGTGACATTGACTATGACAATTGAAAGAAAGAAAATGAATACTTTTTCCTTTCTTGAGATCATGCTCTGACCAGTGTGGAATTGTTTCTGAGATGGGATGAACAATCATATATGGGGCAATTATACTTGATTGTGTCGAAATTTACTCAATGTGGAGTCAATCTGATATTTGGAGCATGTGAAGAGCATCCATTATAATTTTTGAATTGGAAAAGGCGTAGATTATCTGAAATTTTGTTGAGAATGTCCAGTAGTATGAGAAGAGATTGTGGACACTATGGATGGAGAGAAATGTTTCAACCTCATTATGTTTTGAGATCTTTGTCATTTTCAATAACTGTATGCATCCCTGATGGATCATCTTTGTTCTTAAGAACTGTGACTGCATTGTAGTTGCAGTGGACTTTTAGTTTTAAAATTATTTATCCACTTATCTAGGTGCATGCTTTTGACTTGCTGATTACGTTTCTAATACAGAACATGTAGTTAAATCTTGGATACAAAAGAATAAAGATAGTAAAATCTGGAAGAGTTACTAATTACCTTAATCAGCATTCTCTTTGTCCGTATAAAATTTTGTCATTACTTATGGTAAGTTGATGTTCTCTAGAAATACTATTTACAATGTAGTACTGTTAGTGGACTATTTGACTTTAGTAATGGTTGCACATGTTTTATTCATAGAAGAGCCATGTCAAGACATCAAATCACGGTAGCGACAACTTTGGCTGATGTCTTCTTCCTTTTCTGGGCATCTATGAAACAATTGGTTTTATTGTAGAAGGTTCAAGAAAATATAGAATACTAATGCTAGGGAGGATGTCTATCCATGATCCATGGAATTTATGGGTGAAATTTAGTTCATGGAAGTTGAAAGGCTCTTGTTGAGTTGATGGTAGGATTGCGGTTGCAGTGATGGAAGAACTAGAATTCTCGCACTTCTGTGCTCCTCTCTACTACTTTCTACCATTTCTCTTTTCTTCTCTTTGATTTTCCATTTCTATTCCCCTTTTTAACCGTTACTGATACTTTTTGATGCTAATTGCTCTGGAATATAAGTTTTGCTGATTTTTTTCTTATTGTAATAGTATTTCATTGATCTTTTGTTTCATCAGACATTTTAGGCCTTGACAGCTTGTAGAGATTCCTTATTTCCAAGAAGTAATTGTTATGGCATCAACGTGTGATGGCTGTGGTTACCGCAGTTCTGAGGTATGTAATAAATGCTTTTACTATTCACTGTGCTCTCATTTAATCATTTAACTCTTATTTTTCACGCAGTTGAAACCTGGAGGACGAATTCCTGAAAAAGGAAAGAGAATCAAACTTTCCATGAAGAACATTAAAGACCTAAGTCGTGATTTGATAAAGGTTTGGTTCTGTATTTGTGTTTATTTTCATAACAAGGAATCTATTGTTTTGCAAATAGTTTGATTTTGCAAATCAAAGATGTCCAAAGAGTTTGACTTGTGTACTTCTATCATACGAGTTGGGATCCTTTTGCGGCAAAGACCAGTTGGGAGATTTTGTGTTTGCTAGGCAATCAGTCGGGGATTGAGTCTACGATCTTCTCCTGATTTAACTGGACTTTTTCACTTATGATTACAATTCTGTTATAAGTGATTGAGGAACAATAGTGAGGAGTTCCTGAAGGACAGATCTTGAATTGAGAAAAATATGTGCTGATATTGTTTATCAGAAAAATATGTGCTGATATTGTTTAGCATCTTCAAGATTATAAATGGGTAATAGGAATAGGACAATGAATGAGGAGCTCTTACTGAGGAGTTAATCAGCAATAGTTTGGAAAATGAGTGTGCTGCTATTATTTAGACTTTAGTATTGCAGATCACCTGTACGGATACCTTTTGTGATTGGACTTTTTGGTCTATTCTACTTTATAAAGATAGTTGGGATATGTGCATGAGAGTATGTACAGCTGAAGACCAATTATGCTAAAAAAAAGTTGCTCTTATCCATCTTTATTGAAATGTTATTTCAATTGAATTTAGAGGCCAGAATTATGGCATAGATGCATAAGTATTATTCTTAACTTAAGGTGGAATCAAATATGTGATTCATTGGTGAACAAATTATTAGCTTGGAGAATTTCTCAACATTAGATTAGACATGAGGTTGCTTATTTATCCCAATTCTCATCTTTTGGAAACAGTTTGTAAGTTATTGTATTTTTGGTTGTGAAGAAATGCACTTAAGAACATGTGGGTAATTAACAAGGTTATATTCCATTTAATTATGGGGATGAGTGGAAACCAGGAAAATTTTGCTTGCCTTGGGTTATTTGATAAGAGTCACGCTAACTGTCTAGTGCTCAACATGGTGGCATCTGCTTTTGTGTGCTAAGGAGTTGTGCTTCAGTTTACTGATGAAAATAAGTTTTTAGATGCTTTAATACCATAGGATTTGCAGGAAGGGTCTGAGGTTTGTTTGGACCACTTTATTCTTTTCCTCTTTCTTTCCTCCTAAATCTTACTTTTTTCTTCTTATCCAGTTGCAACCTTTTCAACAGTACTTTTCTTGCTTTATTGTTCCTATCTAATTTAAGTGACAGACAGGAAAGTATATTTTGAATTTTAGTTGTTTTTTCCCTTCTCAAGAGCACATATGGAGGTTTCTGAATGTCCATTAGATAATGATGAAGTTGGTGAGGAGGTATTATGGTCAGTTAAGAACATCTTGCAAAATTAACCTTAGTTTTGACTTTTATTTCTTTATTCTATAATTGTTGGATTCCTTGCAAGCTTTCTGAGTGTCAGTTTTTGGTTGCCAAAATTAAGCTGCTCTAGAATGGTATGTACTTTTGCAAGGAGTACTCATAATTGTAAGCGTGCTCATAAAACAAACAACATTAAATTTACTTCTCTATCCTTTGGAATAAGTGTTTCATACAAAATAATAATGTGCCTAATCTAATATTGACGGTGGCTTTTGAGCCATATTATTGTCACTGTGTTGATCCTGTAAAGAATTGCTAAATGACATGGACAGTCTTTATCCCAGTGGATGGAGTCATGGGAGGAAATATCCTGGAAAATATTTGAACAAATAAAAAACTGTTCTTGTGAAGTTTGAGGTGTTAGTCTTCTCATTGTTATGCTTTCCTATCCTGACTTTTTTCTTTTAGCTTTTTGTTATTGTCTTTGGATCTACCCATGCTTTGATTGCATTTGAACTTTGTTCAAAAATAGAAAAGCATCTTTTAGATTTGCCATTTCTTGCATTTCATATGGAGATGCAAGTAATTCTCTGACAGTCATGTTTATTTACAGTCAGATACTGCAAGTGTGAAAGTACCAGAGCTTGATTTGGAGCTTGCAAGTGGTACTTTGGGAGGAGTGGTTACAACAGTTGAGGGCTTGATTACAAAAATTAGTGAGAGTATGACTTTACAAATTTATTCTTTACTTGTTCCTTTTGTGATTAACATGTTTCTTCATAGTTGTCATGCTCATAGAATATTGAACTTTTATTTTTCACTGAAGCTTTGGTACTGTGAACATAGAAGCACGCATATAAGTGTTTGAGAATATTTACTTTTAGAACTTTTCTTTGATAATTTGACAGACTGAGTTATGTATAGATGTGCATTCTCTTATTCTTTACAACAATCTGCTTCCCTTTTCCTCATTTTTGTTGTGCATATATAGTCCATGCTTTTCTTATAACATGCTACAACAACAACAATAACACCCAGTATAATCTTTTTAGTCTGGGAAAGTCTAGTATTACGCAGTCTTATCCTTAACTAGTAGAAAAACTGTTTCCAAATGACCTACATAATGCACTGATTTACTTGGAATATGGACTCAAAAGCACGCTCTGTAATTAGGACATAAAAGAGAAGATTAATATAAAGATGTTTCATCATTTTGAGAAAAACATAAAGTGTCTCATCATTTTGAGAAACTTTTGAGAAGAGGGTAAACAGTCCTATATTAAGGATAAGCTATCAACACCATTGGAACATCATTCAACCACCAAAGTGATCACGTACAGGTATTAAAACATAGAATCTGAAAATTTTCCAATATAGAAAACATACCAAAAGGATAGAATTAGAAGAAATGTTGCGAAAGACAGAAATTTTGGGAAAGCCATGAGGATGAAACATGCTTTCTATATTACTTGCTGTTGAATTAAAATTGCAATGTAGAAATTTTTTTTCTTTTTTTCGAAAATTAATAGATTTTATTATAAGAAAATATATACAATCTAGAGAACAAAACAAGTATAATCCATAGAATCTAGATTACAGAGAATTAAGGTTCCTAGTAATCATCTACATCTTAAGGTTGAGGGAACTTGCGAGACCACTTAGTCCAGTATTACACTAATTCCCATATGCTCTTTATGCTACCTGTCATATTTGCAGCTATTCCTCTAGCTAACGTGGCCAATCTGCAATGTAGGAAGATGGCCTGAAAAACCTTCTCATTGCTTCTACTCTCTTTTTTGAAGACTCTGCAATTACGCTGTTTCCATATATAGTACACAAAAGTTGTCCAACTTAACCTGATAGCTTTTAGATCAGCCACATTTTTCACTCTAATTTTCTCCATCCAAGCAATACTTTCACTCCAAGAATCTGTTGGTTGGGCCATGTTGAGTATATTCTGCAACTGATCTCAAACTTTTCTGGTATACCTGCATCTAATCATGAGGTGTTCCAAACTTTCTAGTTCTGCATTACATAATTCAAAGTTCAAATTGCTAATGGAGAACCTGATCTTATACCTTGTAAGCAACCCTCCATTGATTCCCATCCATAAGATGAATAAATGAGTTGGGTTAAGATCACTATCTCATACTAAGGCTGCCCACTCCTGTCATGTGCTTTGTATAGTCTGTAATAGTGTTTTACAGGCTTTTGTGTTGAACTTCCTTCAGTTATCTACTAGCCACTGAATTTCATCCTACTCTCCTTCCTGACATCGTGGCAACTTTTCCATGATAAGACTGGCACTTCTATTGTCACGGAAGGGCCATATCTACTGATTATTTCAAATAAGCAAGCTTAATTTAGTATTTGGATTCACCGCCAATTTCAAGCCCAGAGGACTTTTACAGTGCCAATTATCATACCAAAAAGACGTGCTTTTTCAATTCCCAATCCTGTGAAACACCTGACTCTGCATCCAATATCTGGTCTCTGGAATTTCTTTTAGAGTTATTGACATAAAAATAGTTAATCCTTTTCTAACTAGTGGAATAAAATATTCAATTTAAAATGTTTCAAGAATACCATCTCCAAATTTTATTCCTTTATTTTCTTTTCCTGCTCTCTTTGTCTATATGAATTGACTATGCTATAAACTTGCTATTTTAGTACGATATTAATCAAATGAACAGCACTTTAATATATTGGTAATCTTATGAAGTATTAGTTAATATCTGCTTTCCAAAAATATTAATCTTTCTTTCTCTTAAGTAGTCTCTTATGCTAAATAGCATCAAGATCAAAGAAGCTTCCAGTTACTTCTTCAATATAGAATGTAGACAAATCTTCTAAATAAAAATTTTCTGCATTAACCTTTTATCCTTTTTCTTTTTTTGTCACAGGTAGCACTATTAGCTGGAGATTTTCTTCTTGCACGAGCTCTTGTAGCACTAGCTGCAATGAAAAACACTGAGGTATGAAGTCACTTGTTTGATATATCTAAATTGCTAATTGATTAATAATAGACATTGTGGCGTGTGCGGACTCATAATGAAATACTGTGAAGTTTCTTGGACTCTATTTGCATGTATATTGCTACATAATTTTGATATATCTTGGTGGAACTAGTTGGTGGAAAACAATTCAAGTTAGTCAAGTGTCCAACAAATTTGTCTGGGATGTACCTCCTGAGCTTTTTACTTTCTGTTTGACTTTCTTTTAATTACAGTCACTTTACTATATCCGATGTATGCTTTAATTCAATTTGGTCAACAACATGGAGAAATGACATTGCCATAGGGATGAAGTCATGACTATAGGGAGCAGAAATAGAGGTTGCAATTTTTAGTAGGATGCAAGTGATTCATTTTCTCCAGTACCCCTTCCTCTTTTTTTTGGTTTTTCATTTTTTAAGGACAAGGTGGTTGGTAAGGGGCTAGTTTTTGTAACATGAACCATATTATATATGAAGTTGTGCCAGTGTGTAACTAATCTCTCTGTGCATGTAGGTTGTTTCATTACTAGCAACTGTCGTCAAGCATCTTGTAACAGGTGAAACCTTGCAGATGACTACAACTTCTGAACAACGTTGTAGGTGTGCTGCTCATCTCTTTCTTGCATATAAATGTTTGACATGTTCAGTGATTGTAGGTGTTCCTAGTTTTCTATGTAGTATACTCTTCTGAGTTGTAAGTTCTTGGTTTATTAGTTCATCATGTAACTTTTGATTTTCGTCATGCAGCATGGAGTATTACATGCAAAAAACATACTACAAGACTGCATCCCCGATTTCAAACAGCTGCAAGGCAATTGCACTTCTTGCTGGGCAAACTACAGAAGTTGCAATGCTGGCATTTGAGTATGGCAAGAATCTGGTTTGTAGATTTATAATTAATGCTTCCTGTTGATTTTTTCTTATTATTCTTTTCACCAAATTACTATAGACTTATTATTAGTGGTCTTCATGCATGCAAGTTCGAGAAGGTGTTAAAGTTTGCATTAAATGAATGAAATTCTAGTATTTGTCTATAGTCAAATAAGAGTGCTTTTTGTAGTCTTATGAAAGATGAACAATGTGAGATGGAAGTTCTGCAGATATTGCCTTTTCAGTCTGCATAATTGAACTCTTTTGCAATCGATTACATTCTATTTTAGTGGAGAAGTTTACAGATATTGATACTTCGTCTCCATAAAAATGTTTCAATTTCTTATCCCGCACTACGAATCTCTTTGATTACAATAGTTGATTCTTGTGACAAATGTTCTCTAACTATTGTATTTTTACAGGGATTGGCATTTCAGCTGATAAATGATGTACTTGATTTCACAGGCACATCCACTTCCGTTGGAAAGGGTTCATTATCTGACATACGTCATGTAACTCATCTTTTCTTATTATTAAACTCTCTTTATTGTAGAAACTTCAACGTTTGCAAGTTAATTTAGTCAAGTAGATTTATTAACTATCCTCATCTGTACAGTTATTGCTTGTTTTGTTGAAAAAATATGTACATCCTTTATGATCGTTAGATGTCTTACATTAACTTAGGCATAGGATATTCCTTCTTCATGTATCATGTCACTTCCCTTTTCTTTGTGAACAGTAAAGGATCAACTTGAGCATCATAATAAATTTCTGAACTCATATTGTTTTATTTTATTATCTTATATTGCTGATCTTCTGTTACGTAACTGTATGTAAATCAGAATATTTTGAGAGTAGAATGTATTGAAACAGAGTGAAATGAACACAAACAGGAG
>JAOQMP010000007.1:533008-543874 GCA_027563575.1 Erythroxylum pedicellare
CTAACATGGCCAATCTGCAATATAGGAAGATGGCCTGAAAAACCTTCTCACTGCTTCTACTCTCTTTTTTGAATACTTTGCAATTGTGCTCTTTTCATGTGTCGTACACCAAAGCTGCCCAACTTAACCTGATAACTTTTAGATTAGCGACATTATGCATTCTAATTTTCCCCAGCGAAGCAATAGTTTCAATCCAAGAATTCGTTGGTTGGGCCACATTGAGTATATTCTGCAACCCATCCCATATTTGTCTGGTATACCTGCATCTAATCATGAGGTGTTTCAAACTTTCTAGTTCTGCATTACATAATTCACAGTTCAAATTGCTAATGGAGAACCTGATCTTATCCCTTGTAAGCAACCCTCCATTGATTCTCATCCATAAGATGAATGAATGAGCTGGGTTAAGATCACTATCCCATACTAAGGCTGCCCACTCCTACCATGTGCTCTGTGTAGCCTATAATAGTGTTTTATAGGCTTTTGTGTTGAGCTTCCTTGAGTTATTTGCTAGCCATTGAATTTCATCTTGCTCTCCTTCTTGATATCGTGGCAACTCTTCCATTATGAGCCTGGCACTTTTATTGTTGTGGAAGGGCCATATCCACTGATTATTTCAAATAAGCAAACTTACTTTAGTAGTTGGATTTACCACCAATTTCAAGCCTTGTACATCCACTTTATATAGAGGACCTTTACAATGCCAATTATTATACCAAAAGACGTGCTTTCTCCATTCCCAATCTTGTGAAACACCTGACTCTGCATCCATTGTCTGGTCTCTAGAATTTCTTTTAGAGCTCTTGAAATATCCTGTCTTAACTGTAGGATCCAAATACTCTTGTGCTTAATGAATACATTGTGTATCCATTTCACCCATAAATTCTCCTTTTTGTAGCACACCCATAAATACTCTTGTGCTTAATGAATACGTTGTTCTATTCTTTTTTCTCAACTAGAGTTAGGTTTTTGTTTTCAATTTAGTAATTTAAGTGCTGAGCTTGAACGATCTCTCTATTATGCTAATTTGTTTCTGTAGTCTTTATGATAGAAGAATCGTAACTTTCAATATATTTTCTTATCTTTAATCAGATTTCATTTATTTGCTTATCTGTTTTATGATCTGTGGTTACTAGCTCTCTGTTATTTACATATCATTTGTGTTGCGTCTCATGTGACATGTTAAGGAGGTGAAATTGGAAACATTATGTATATGCATTTAGAAATAAAGCATTCTATGTTTCTATTACTAGTTCTTCTTACTTTAATGCATCGTGTAATAAAGATGAACAATATGGTTTCTCTGGCATTTGTTGTCTGTTACTGTGTATAATGTTGTGATTTTTTGCTTGCTATTTCATTTCTTTTGTCATATTTGGATTTTTTCTACTTTTTTTTTTTTTTTTGGTCATGAAACACATTGCAGGACATGTCCTTATTATATATTTAAATGACGTTAGATTATCAAGTACATTTGTATCTGCATGGTCATCCCCTCATCCTCCCACTCTTCTTCCACAAAAGTCAATAGGAATTTATATCTGCATAGTCATCACCTAATCCTCCCACTCTCTTCTTCCACAAGATTCAATAGGAAATTTATATCTGCATAGTCATCCCCTAATCCTCCTACTCTCTTCTTCCACAAAATTCAATAGGACATTTATATCTGCATAGTCATCCCCTCATCCCCCCACTCTTTTCCCACAAAATTCAATTGATACATGACTCATACTAGACTTCATATTCAGATGTTTAAGTTTCCTTTTCTAAGTTGCCTTGTGCAGGTCTTGAAAGAGTGCATGGATTTACCTTTGGCGATAGCCTAGATGAGCATAAAAGAAGCAAGTGGCAAGACTTTAGAACAAGGCTAAACAAGGTATCCTGTTTATCCTGTTTTCGGTTCTTTTATATGCCTGTAAAGTATTGTTCACTTCTCTTTGGGGATTTTCCCAGGGGTTGGGGGGTGCAGTGTAGAAAGGACATTGTAATTCCTTTACCATTTTCGTACATCAAGTGTTTTTGATTAACTGCATACTTTGCATGTATCTGTATGATGAATCAAAATCCTTATCACTACTTTAAGCAAGTGCTTTTAATATTGACATCCATACATGGAAGAATTCTTTGAAAAAACGAACAATAGAAAATGTTACTTATGTGATTATATTGTTAGACCTAGGGCATGAGAGGAACCTGCTTGAACTTCCATAAAATAATTAAGGAGTGGCTGAGTCGGACGTTATATCAGTTTAGTTAATTTTCTTATTTCAAGAAAAGCTTGAACCATTAGTGCCATTTGGTTTAGGAAGATCTAGATCCACCCATCCCAACTGAACTGATAATCCATTAGTGAATTGCTGGTTCTCAAGTTTATTTAACCAATACTTGCCTTATAGGTTATGTTTTGAAATTGGGTTGTTTGAATTCTTAGGCTATGTTCTTTGTGCTATGTACTTTTCTTTTTGGTAATTCAGTACATTTATAAATAAATAAAAATTATGTACATCAAGAGATTTCCAAAGGTGGCAATCTCTTACCACATCCGAAAGAGAACTTACAAAAAAGCATGAGGAACCCTAAAACTGTTCCTCTAGACCATACAAACACAATAGCATGCCTAAACCATATCTAGCAACCAAAATGATCATATCAAGGACCCTTTTACCAGTGACACAATTATTTCCATATAAGAGTCTCAAGCAACAGAAAACTAATCAAGACTTCCTACCACTCCTTCACATTCGAGTATTTAGAGCTCTTCTATTGATAAATTGCTAAAAGAAGTGGACTTTGTAGTTTGGGACACCGTGCACAATCTTCAAAGCTTTTGTAGGTTCAGCTTTGAGTTTCCTTTCATTTTCCTGAATCTATAGTGATAATCCATGCCTTGCAAATATGCTCACATTGATATAGATTGTCAATGAGTGAGATAAATTAGCTCTTCCAAACCAATTAGCACACCTGCAAAATAAATATTAGAAGAAACAAGAAACAAGCCAGTAACCTCTATTTACCTTCTCTCAGTATTTGAGCTGAGTTGTTTCATTACTTGGAAGATCACTTTAGTATTTATGTTCACTTCCATGGCTGCATTTTTGAAGGTTCGACGGTTTCTCTCGGATCATAAGTTGTACACAGTAACAGAAAGAAGAACGATAAAAATATTGAGATCAAAGTTACTGTGGCTTTGAGGTTGGTTAAACCAAAGTAGGATAAGATTGGAGGTTAAGCAGGTTTGGAATGTCTATCAGGAAGTGGCCGAGGTAGTGTGACCACACTGATTTTGAGAAGGAACATTCAAAGAAGAGGTGGTTGGTAGACTCATTATCCAAGTTGCATAGGGAGCAGTGATTAGGGATATAAGTATAAAGGAGCCGATCCCTTGTCTGTAGCTTATTAAGGAAAGCTAACCATAAGATAAAGGCATACCTTGGGTTGGAACCTTTATGCCTTACTAATTTATGCCAAGGTACTTTCGGAAGAGGAGGTCTCATCAAAGTGTATGCTGAAGCATTTGTGTAAATTCTTGAGGGGCTTGCAGTCTATTCTAATCTATCCGATTGGGACCAATCAGGTTGGTATATTAAAGGCTCGAGCGTACAAATGGTCTCTATTGTGGCCTCTTGCCAGCACCACATATTGTCTCTGATAACATCAGCTACTTTTGCATTCATTGGAAATTCAGAACCATTGATAGCTTTAGGTGTTGAGAGATCCTTGAGGATACCTCTAGGGTGCCAAGGGTGAGTAGACATTCTATTTCCTATCTTAAATCTGAAATGGTTCCCAATAATATTTCTATCCTGAATAAGCTATGTACTTTTTTACTGTTCACATTCCTGGTGCTTGAAGCAAGATATAGAAGACATGATCTGGTTTGAAAGGCGAAAGAGTTGAAAATCTAGTTCCGAAGATAGCCTGTAAGTTCAGGCTGCAGAAACTATCCAAACTTAAACTGATTTTTTCTCTCTCAGTTTGATTTTTTTTAGTGAAGGCTTGTTTGATTTTAGTGAAATTGATCACCTTTGGAATTGTGACTTCAACTCAAAACTAAACTGTTCTTAAACCTTTATAATTTTTGAACTCCTTAATTGTTTAAAAGTGGGTCGGTTTAATTTTCATCTTTTGTCCCAGCATAACATGCTAAAATTCAGTGAACATATTTTGTTACGTTTAAGCGATTATTGAGACAATTGAAAGAAGAGCTATTATATTCTGCTCTCATGTCTGTTTCTATGACTTTGGTTTATCTGAACCTAACAAGAATTTTAGTGATTGGGCTTTTCTTCCTTTTTCATTTATTTCATTGTATTATATTCCTTAAACATGTTGCAGCTTCTGAGTATTGAGGAGCCTTGGACATTAATCCTCGATGACGCCTTGGCAAATTCCTTTGTCGCCCCAACAACTGATGACATTGATGACGATCACCAGTTGACATGTGAGTTGTTTTCATTTGCTTTCTCTACTTTTGTTAGGTATGGAAAATGTTTTGATAGCCAGACTGGGATATTGAATTTGTTAAAGTCAAGGAAATAAGGTAAGGAGGTGGGTGTTTAGTCAAAGAAAGTTACCTGGAGCTTATTTGGTAATTAAGGTGATTTGTATGGTATTTTGTGCTATAATTTCAGTTGAAGAATATGGGAGGTCTTGGGAGCAGAATGAGGAATTGGGTTTGAATGATATTGACACTTCTGCCGCAGATGCTGCATATAACCCGACGTCTACATACGATGAAACAGAGTGATAGAATTGTCTCATTTTGTGTTTTATTTTCTCCTCCACATTTTTTCTTAAATTTGTCGTCCTCCATGCCAACACTTTCCTTGTAACGATCTAACTTATCTATCTGCGTAGGTTTTTTCAATTTCCCTGTTGTGTTTTGATGGTCTAATTTTGGATTTAAAGGCAAAGGCTTCTCCGCCACAATTATTAAAGAAGATCTCTCAATGATCCTAATGATGGCTCATTTTTCTTTGTCTCAATGATGTTTGTATTTTATTGGAAGTTCTGGTTCCTTGTTCAGTGATGTCCCTGGGAAGTAGAATCATCTTAATATCCTTTAAGCGCTAGTGCGTTAGGTTGATCCCATTGCATTACGTATTTAATTATCCCACTGCAAGCCCAATTCTCCGTGCCTTTTCAATTTATATTTTAAGGACACATGGACCATAGAATAGAACAGTGGGTGGTAATCACCTCCAAATTCAATGTTTAATTAAGTCTTAAAATAACAATGTGTATACATCATATGCTTTCCTAGTTTAAAGTTTTATTGTGGTTTTTCTAGAAACAAAAATTGAAAATGTTCTAAACACTTAATCATATATTATTTTGACATGCGATTTTGAAAATAATATATATTTAGCGCTCATTAAGACCTATACGGTACTAAAATATTAAAATTTGTTCCTTTTAAGTATTTATATTAAGTTCATTAGTATTTTATTTTTCGGTGACAAACGCATGTAAGTGTACATTTGTCTTCTTCAAGTACGAGTGCCATTCCAATTGCTTTGTTCTTTCTGTAATTATTATCTGTTTGAATATTTGGCTCGTATGTTAAGACTTTTTGTATTTAATTAGCAGCCAACTTGATTTCTTCGCATGGTTATGTCGAGATTCCCTGTATTTATTTAGTTAGCACATAACTTCAACTTTTGGTGCCTATATGCTGAAAATTTGTCAAGAAGAGTGACCGCAATAAGTATAGTCCTAATGCAAAGTACACGAACTTTTATGTTAAGAACTTGGATCCAAATGTCATTGAAGATTTTTTGTAGCTTAAATTTTGCGCTTTCGAGAAAATTGCTAGCTTCGTAATTACGAAAGATGGAAATAGGATATCAAAAGGATTTAGTTTTATGAACTTTGATAAAAAAAAATATATGATATTAGATGAGGATTGGAGGTGATGAATGGATTGGAAATCCATACGTACTATTTGTATCCCTTTTTGGTGTTAAATAAGGATAGTTAACAACTATTAAAAGCATTAAAGTTTGCACTTGCATTTTTTCAACCACTTAGGATGATGGGTATTTGTGGAACTGGTTTATATTGTAAGTCTAGCTTTCGTTTGCATAATATTACTAAATTTGAACTCCAAAGGTCTTAGCTATCTTTATGGATTAAAAGGAATGAACTTTAGCCAAATTTGAGGCAGAAATTGATTATTAGAAGCTGCTTCTAGAGGATACATATGTATTTAGAAGGCACATTCCCATGTTAATGGTAGACATAACCATGTGCATCCAGTTGAAAGGCAATACTTTGAGATCAGACATCCCGTACGAAGTCAAACATGGCCATGTAAATGTGGGACACGACTGTGTTTGTTGATCGTGTAACTGACTGTAACCATGTATATCTGTAATATCGAGTTTTGAGTGACGTGGTCACAATACATGACTACGTGGGCAACTGTGTTGGATATGAGAAAAAGATAAGTTGGAGAGATTGAAGTTGCATGAGACAAAAACACTCAATAAAAAAAGAGTTTTATGGTCTAAATAGCATTCATCAACCACAATTTTATTGAAGTTTGATCTGCAAAATTAGTTGGGAGTAGTATTGTTATATATGTATGTGTGTATATGTGAGTCTCTCTCCCTCTGTGTGTGTGTGTGTGTGGTGTTCTTGAGTGAGATAGTTCAAAACTTTAATTCTTGTATCTTACTATATTTTAGATTTGGTGGATTTATTATTGGTTTGTTTTATGATTTTTTAGCTCCACACTAGAGGGCTTTTCACGTTAAAATCATGTGTTTGATATCTTTCTATCATCTTTATTATTTGAGAGGTTTGCCATAACTTGAATGAACTTGAAGATTTTATGAGCATTATTGCTTGGAGCCCCAACAAATGGCATTAAAGCTTTAAGTATAAAGATTGACAATAGCTTTATGATCAATTTGATGTCAAACAATTCAATATAGAGACCTATGATGGGAAATATTTTGTGATACAAATATCTGTATATTCCGACAGATGTGGACAAAAGTGTAAAAGATGATATCCCATCTAAACTGAAGAAGACGATAGATAAAAAGAGGGAGAAGATGACGTTGATGACCTTGGGAACTATTAGACAATAGATTGATATAAGCATATTCAACCACGTATCCCAAGAGACGAATCCTTTTGAGCTGTGTAAGAAATTGAAGGGTCTTTATAAGGGGAACACCATTCACAATAATGACTCCTTGATTAAAATTCTTGTGAACCTGAAATTGTAGTATGGAAAATTAATGTTGGAGCATTTCAATAATTTTTAAGATATAATCAATAAGTCGACTATGATGAAAATTCTCCTTGATGATGAATTACTGACTTTTTTCTTATTAAGTGCTTTGCCTAATAGTTAGGAAACTTTGGTTTCAACTATTAGCAACTCTGCTCCATATGGTGTGCTTTTCTTTAGATGTGATCAAATAGAGCATGTTTAATAAGGAGATTAGGAGGAACGAGATCGGTGTCAGCAACACATGCTTTTGTGGTAGAAAACAAAGGAAGAAGCAAGAGTAGAGGTCTCAAAGGGCAAAGCAAGTCGAATAATAGGTCCAAGTTGAGAGATAGCAAAGAGATTAGAACCTGTTACTACTACACCAAACCTGGTTATATAGAGAAGTTATGTTATAAGTAAAAGAGAGATCGGAAGAAGCAAGAAAACTAGAAGGATAGAGATGACAACAACATTGTGGCAACAACATCAAGCACAGTTGATGAAGTGTCATTAATTTGTGAGACCAATGAGTGTCTCCATATTAGTCACTCAGATTTTGAGTGGTTTGTCAAGGCAGGGCCATCCTATTACTGTGTTCCAAAGATGGAGTACTTCACCAACTATAAGAGTGGTGATTTTGGAAGTGTGAAGATGGGCAATTAAAGCTCGGTTAGCATCATTGACATTGGTGACATTTAAGCTCAAGCCAGCATTAGGTATATGTCAAACTTGAGAGGTGTTCAACATATTATAAACTTGCATCTCAATTTGTTTTCTGAGAGTGTGCTTGACTGAAAGAGATATCGATATACTTTTGGAGATGGCAAGTGGAGGATGTCTAAAGGAGCATTAATAATTGCTCGTGGTGGATTGTGTTATACACTATTCAAGACTCACTTAAAGGTGTGTATTGGAGAATTACATACCATTTTAGAAAACAATTAACCGAATTTCTGACATTGGAAGATTAAGACACGTTAATGAGAAGGGGATCAAGTTACTAGATGAAAAAGTATACCTCAAATGAATTCGTAGATTATTATGCAAGATATAATATAATACATTAGAAGATGAAACCTAGTACCTTAAAGTATAATGAGGTTGTTGAGAAGATGAATATAACCATTAGAGTTGAGGTTAAGACATAAAGTAGTAATAGTATTAAGGCACTTAGATTTGGTCGAGGTGGTTATAGTTAAACCATGGGTTTCTTAGTTACTTAAAAGAGAATGAGATTCTCAAATAATGAACTCCTCCCAGAATGTCAGAACATAATAGAGTGTCTCAGAGGAAAAATCATACTCTATTAGATATGGTACATTCTATGATGAGTTTTGCAGTCCTTCCTATCTAATTTCGAGAATATGCCCTCAAAACTACTACTTACCTTCTGAATAGATTTCCATCCAATTTAGTTGATAAGACACTATATGAGATATGGACTGGTAGTAGACTAAAGTTATGACATCTAAATATTTAGGAATTTGATTTTTATATGAAGCATACAACATCTAATAAGCTTTAAGTTAATTTAGATAAATTCAAATTTATGGGATATGTAAAAAAGAGTATCACATATCAAATTTTCCATCCTCTTGAGTAAAAGGTGATGTCTTAAAGTATGCTACAATCCGAGAAAGAGATTTTATTCTTAAGGAAAGTACTGAGAGTAAGCTATAACTTATAGAAGTTCAAGAATCATAAATTCACATCTAGATGGAATAGGAACCTCAAGTGAATACATATGATGTTCAACTAAAGGTTTAAGAGATGCATAGTTTATGACACACTAGTATGATACATCACCTCCCTACTATATTAGATCTACATATTGAAAAAGGTAGAGATATATATCGCTTATGGACGATAAGCCTTTTACCTTTAAGGAAGCAAAGGTCTGTCGTTGATTTTTTAAAAATGTCATGAAGTCACGAGATCTAAAATAGAATCTATGTACATTAAGTATAGACTTTGATAAATGCTCATAAAGGCATTACACTTATTAGTTGTAATTGGGTTTTTAAGAGAAAATATGACATACATACATATAAAGTAATACTAGTAAGTAAAATTTATAAACAAAAATAAGGAGTTAATTTTGATGAATCCTTTTCACCCATAACTAAACTTATGTCCATTAGGATCTTATTAGCTATAGTTGCATATCATGATTATAATATAACTTATAGATGTCAAAATAGCATTTCTCAATGGAAATTTTCTTATAAAATTTACAAAAGTCTATTTATGAACTTAAAAAAGCATTATAGAGTTGGAACATCCATTTTGATAAGACAATCGAAGAGATTTATTTTATCAAAAAAGGGATGAATCATGTTTTTACAAGAAGGTTAGTGGAAGCACATTTGTCTTCCTAGTACTATATGTGGATGACATATTGCTGATTGAAAATGATATACCTATGCTCTAATATGTAAAGTTTTGGTTGCCTAAAAAGTTTTCCATAAAGAATGTAAGAGAACAATTTATACTTTAGGAAATGATAATCTATAGAGATATATCAAAAAGGTTGCTTGACTTACCTTAATCCACATAAATAGACAAAGTACTAAAGAGGCTTGGCATGGAAAATTACAAAAGGGAATTCTTACCTATATCGCATAGGATTTCTCTCTCACAAAGTATATGTCTAAAAACACAAGAAAAGAGAGAAAAAATGAATTATGTTCTTGTAATAATCCAAATTATTGTTAAATTACTCATAATGGACCAATAAGGAGAAAAGCCTATAAAAGTATAAGCTGAGCTTAAGAAAGCTTAAATTCATTTCTCTCTTAAACTCTTTTCCCTATAGGTTACTATTCACTCCTATCTTCTGACATTCTTGCCTTCACCGCCTGACCACCATTTCCGACAATCTAGGGCTATATGAAAAGCTTTCGAGATGATTTATCAAACCCCTAAACTTATTTCATAAAAAGACCAAGATTTGATGGAATCATGACTAGAAATTTTGGTTTATTTAGGTAAGTCACTAATATCTTATTTCTAGTCATTTTTGGTGAATGAAAATGGGTTACCTTTGAGCTTCAATCCTTCGATTTTAATAAACCAAGAGGAGTTTCGATGCAAAAAAATAGTGTCATTGGATTCTTGAGGTGAGCTTGTTATTTTTGGGTGGGTGGTGAAAATCATTGCCTCTCTAGTGGCAGCGTGTGTACCCTACGCTCCAGTGACCATGATGATTTTTTAACTGGCACAAAAATGACTAGAAATAATTTTAAAAATTTTCAAATATTATGTGGATCGATTTTTTTAAAAGCAGCATATTGAAATTCTTTATATTTTGTGAGATAAAAATTTCAAAAGAAATATGTTCTTATAAAATGCATGAAATTGATTAAACTGAGATTTGAATTGACACTATCTGGATATATTAAGTATAAATAAGGGTGTTTGGGTTAGAAATTAATATACCTAAATTATGAATTGGATTTATTATGAATTTTGCGATATAAATATGAACTCAATTGGGCATGAACATGTAGTTTGAAGGCCCAAATTTAACTGAGTATTGTTAGATATAAAAAAGTATTTTCGTTTCAGGAATGACCCTTATTTCAAAAGAGGGATATCTATTTTACAAGAAGAAGTCTGTCAAATTTTCAGGAGGTTCC
>JAOQMP010000007.1:584764-594794 GCA_027563575.1 Erythroxylum pedicellare
TACAAAATAATTTTTATTATCAATTAAGATAATTTTTACTTTATATCATAAATCAACTTTCTATTTTAACAAATTAAATGTAGAAACAAATCAAAATATTGTCAACAGAAAACTCATAGCTGTATAAATTATGTGTCAACCATAAGATCATCAAATTAAATTAAACACAGGGAAATTAAAAAAAACAAATTTAGTAAATTTACCACCGAAAAAACAAAGTTTGTCGGTAAAATATATTTTATTTACCGATGGATAACTAATAACCATCGATAATGTTGTCCTTAGTTTACCGACGGAATAACCATTGTCGTCGGTAAGCTACCGACAGAAAAGATTTGTTTGTCGGTAACTTTACCGACCAAAACAATAACCGTCAGTATATTCACCGACGGTAACACAAAATGTCTGTTGGTAAATTTGTGATGGACATTCTGTGATTCGTCTCAAATTATTATCTATGACCCTTTTTTCGACGCCTTAGTCCGTCGGTAAATTCCATCGTTAACTTAGCTTATCGACGGAACGTGTAAGTTTTCCATTAGTAATTTTCATTGCTAAACTTCATTTTCTTATATGATACCATATAAAATCTAAACTTTGTATGCCAAACATATAATAAATACAAACAGTGTTACATTTGTGTCATTATTTTGCTATAAAGGCAGTGAAGATCCTTATAGAACATGAACGTAATATGATAATGTGTTCTATCCCCATGTTCCCAAAACAGATTCATATAGCATTTGTGTCCATTATAACACATAATTTTATTTTAAATTATAATTAACATGATTATAATACGAGGCATGTTTAGTTTGTATTTGTTTTCAACCTTTTGTAATTCTTTAAGTGTTAATTAAATGAATAAACATGGACCAATGTTGTCTCTATGTAACCACTTTTTTTAATTAAATAATGACCTATATACATCACATATTCGCCCATTTAGCCAGCGTACCCTTTGAAGTTACTGTGTTAGTCCCATTTCCCTAAACACTAAACTATTTTGCACCTATGTCACCAATATAACATTTAACATGTCACTATGTAGGTCTTATGTTTAATTGTAATTTAAAGTTGTAGACAATGCTCATAATGAACATTCGCAAACTGTCTTCCTGATTTTCTCTCAACAATCTCATTTCTCTTCGATCTCTTAACTTAAATTCAACCTTCCCACTTCAATTCTATCACATTCTTATGCATCAAACATCAAATTTAGAGGCTTATTTATTATTATTTAAGAATACCAAATCCTATATCGTAGTGCTTTTGGTGAAATTCCAGCATTTTCTTATGTGTTTTCATCCTTAATTATGTTGAATTCAAAATATGTTCCTTTACTTAGAATTTGCTTTTCATATACTTCTGATTGTGGATTGAATGGACGAGAATTTATTACTTATGTGAGAGTTGTAAAGGGTTGTTTGATGACATGCCATATTATTGCTCCTTGTTTGTTTAGATTGGTTTGCCATTTTTAAATCTAATTGTTTTTGTGTTTGGATGATAATTGGTTAAAGTTAGGGTTTAAAGATTAATTTCTACAAGATGTTAGATGAATTCATGAGTAAACTATTGAAAATTAGTAATTCATGAGTTAATTGGGACCTAATTTCATATAGGTATATTTTAACTTCAATGTTTGTTGAATTTTCAATTGAAATACTCTTAATGTTAGATGCTATAATGGACTCACCTTACACTTGGCTTCTTTCTTTCTTTTTTTTTAACAAAGGAGAGAACGTTTTTATTATACTTTTTGGTTAATTTTTCCTTTCCAAGTTGATTATAACATCTGATGAGATGTACAATAGCTATGGCACAATATAGGTGCAGCAAAGAGAAACCCCGCTATAGAAGTAGAGAGATGTGGATTCCACCTTATAGGAGGTTGGTAATATAGATCTAAACACCTAGCAAACACCTACAAAAGATATTCAAGCCAAAAATGTCATGTAGGGGAATAACTTGATCATATTCTCTTCCATTTCACAATTAAGTTTCAATTGAGAAAAATGGAGAGATTAAGCCAGTAGTTATGGAGCCAAAGCCAGTAGTTATGATTTGATTTTTTTTATATATAAATTGTACATAAAATTGAGTTATTATTATTATTTATATAAGTTGTATATACAAGTGAGTTAAATGTAATTTTTTAATCATTTATATTATTCTACAATAATAAAAGAAGAAAATAAGTATGAATAAATGAATACATAATACCTTTACCGACTTCAAATCAAGTAACCAAGATTTAATTGAGTGATAGAGAGTATTTATAATAATGTATTTAATCTTATACTAAAAAGTTAATTGTACTCACTTTTAATGTTAAAGTTATCACTCAATAAGGATTATAAAAAAAAAGTCTCAAAATTGAAGCATCTCTCCCATTTGTACAATGTGGGATGCTTGTTTCAAAATGAGCATATTGGGATGGTTTTGTTTTAAATATAAGAAAAAGGCAATAGAGTTGAAAGGAACATATATGCATAATGAGAGAAATTGACAGATAAGGGACAGTTTAACAATTGCAATTGCATACGTAAATAAAGATACTTTCTTTTTGGTGCTTGGCGTGGCCCAGATCTTCTTTAGCAAGAGTTAGGCGAGCACAGGGTAGTAGCTGGACAAAACAACGTCCCCTCCCTTCCTACTCCCATTCTCTCGCCCATCCTACTCCTCATATTTACATGTTACCACACTTTGTACTATTTTTTAAACTCTTAGAAAATATTTTCATTTTTAATACTATTTTTAAATAAATATTTCAATATTAATAAATTTTCTAATCAAATTCTTTCCATTCACGTTAATATAATTATACCTATAAAATATCATATAGTGATACACATGATATCGCAATGTGCTATCATTACTTTGAGTCCATGTGATAGTGTGAGAATCATAATGTCAATTAATATACCATCTTGCTTTAGTTTAAATGACTTAATTATGAAATTAGTAACAATAGGGGGGAGGGGGGGAAAGGTAATATGGTGAAGATAGAAGGGCAAATACAAAGGAGCAGGCGAAAATAATTTATTCCCACTAGTGCCGTCTGTCTGCGCATTTCACCAAACTCTGAAAAGTCTCGTCTTTGTTGTAAACCCACAATCAGGTGTGTGTGTTGGTGTTTACTCTTCTCATACTCATACTTTGCTCAATCTCTTCCTTTTCTGTCATTCAGCAGATTAAAGCAACACACACAACACTATGGCTTTGGAGAAGATCAAGGTCGCTAACCCCATTGTTGAGATGGATGGTGAGATGTTTTTCTTTCCTCCTCCCGCTGCTATATATCACTCCTGTTAGTCTCTTACTACTCTATGATCTCGGGGCGATCAATGGATGGCCGGTGGGTCCTGTCATAAGGGGATCTTCCTTTTTTCTTTTTCTTTTTAGTTTTTTGTGTTGTGCTATTCTTTGACCAAAAATGGAAATAAAAATTCATTATTCTCGTCTTTTGCTTTTGAAAATGGGGTTGTTTTTATATAATCTGATGGAAATAGTTATTCGATGATAATATGGGAGATTGGAAGGAGGGTGTCTACTGTTTTTCTGCGTTATGGTTGTATCATCATAATTTGCTTTCTGATATATATCAAATGAAGTTTTGGTTTTTGTTTTTGTTTTTGTTTCCAGTACTGAGATCTTGTGATTGTTATCTTAAACTCTTTGACTTCAACTTTGACCTTAAGACCCAAAAATCAGTATAAATCGAAAAGAAATAAAAGAAAGCAATTGAAGATCTGTATGATTCTAACGAATGAAAATGGAGTTGGCATAGAAGTTGATTGTTCCGCTATATGATGTACTATTCAACTGTTCACAATGATACACCTCTCCTTCTTGGCTCTTGTTTTTGTAGTCCTTTAAGCACTTCTATTGACTTGGACGTTATAAATGAATTCTCTAAATGCTGTTGCTGCCCTTTTTTTTCTCCCCCATTTCTGTTGCATTTCTAGTAGTAAGTGCTATTTCTTACTCAGTATATATCTTCTCTTTCTTGAATTCCTTTTTGTTGAAACACATTTTTATGAAAAGCTGAAAGAGAAGGATTCTGCGCAGATACAACTCAACTTAAATTACCTTCAGATCTTTTAGTTTGTAGCTTCTAATTTTAAAATTTTGATTGTTGTATATAAAAATGCATGAGATATATTTTAGTTATTTTTGTATTATTGCAAATGAAGAATCTTATATCCGCTCTTACTTTGCCGTGTTTGCTATAATTCATTCATTTAAAGAACAACTGGCTTTGCTGAATTCTGGAGAAAGAGAAAGAAACCATAAGGCTATTGAACTCAGGAATATTTAAGACATGTAGTCGTTTAATTTTTTAAAGCTTTTTACCTAGGAGATCATAGTTTCATTTGTTGCTAATTTGATCTTGTTGCTGTTGTTAACATCATTATTCTCCTCTCTCTATCTCTGTCATTCTCATGCTTTTCTTTTTCTTTGCGTCTTATCGTGATGTAGGAGATGAAATGACTCGAGTTATCTGGAAATCTATAAAGGATAAGGTATTATTGCATCCATCTTCCATTCCCCCTGGTTTTCTAATTGAAGGCATGTGCTAAATTGCTTGCTTTCTATGTTTGCGCAGCTTATTTTGCCCTTTCTGGAATTGGACATAAAGTACTTTGACCTTGGCCTTCTTCACCGTGATGCCACTGATGATAAGGTTACAATTGAAAGTGCAGAAGCAACTCTTAAGTAAGTGCCCCTATATTGTTGGCTAAGGATTTATCCTTTCCACTACCTTAACAATTGTGATTTCACTGAAGTCCTTTATTGTCTTTGACTTTTTGATTATCATTTTAGGTACAATGTAGCAATCAAGTGTGCCACTATTACTCCAGGTATGTGTCGATATTGTTCCTAGGATGACCAATCATCCACTTGTGTTGGCAGATCTTTGCAGGCATAGTAATTTGAATTCAAAATTGGGGAAATCTTACATTCATGTGTTTCAATAGACGAAGCTCGTGTCAAGGAGTTCAACTTGAAACATATGTGGAGGAGTCCAAATGGAACGATTAGGAATATTTTGAATGGTGAGTCTTTGCACGTGCTATTGTTTCTTTTATTATGTCTACTCCTCTCCATTTATTTTCTTTGCACCAAGAATCAAACTTGGTTGAAAAACTTTTTGGTATATTCAACAGGTACTGTTTTTAGAGAACCAATTCTTTGCAAAAACGTCCCCCGGTTGGTACCAGGTATCTTCTATTTTTCAGTTAAGCATATATCAGACGTCTTTTTGGATTATGGATTTGAACAATGCTGATTTCTCTTTGTTGTCAGGTTGGACAAAGCCAATTTGCATTGGAAGACATGCATTTGGTGATCAATATCGAGCAACTGATACCGTTATTAAAGGAGCTGGCAAACTCAAATTGGTGTTTGGTAAATGTTTCTTTTCTTGGCCTCTTTGATTCACTCTAAACTTTGCCACTTCACTCTTCACTTTGGTCAGTGCTCCTTGTTGGAGAGTGGAGGACCTTGTTTGTAAGCATTATTTGGTTACTTTAATGCTAGAATTTTTTTTTTTTATAGATAATACTATGAAGAAACTCAATTCAACAGTTCCAATTATTCCTTTGATTGGGATATTGACAAAAACAAGATTTTGTAATGAAAAAGGACACCCTTTTATATGTTTCTTGAAATATAAGACACAAAAAGCTTGTAGATTCTCATGCCATATGTGGTACTGTGTAGGACAATCAATTAATTCTAGAATGTGGACTTTGTCATCCTGTTCAACATTCTACCTTTTCTTATTTTGTGGTTGATAAGTTTTTTAATCTTACAGTACCAGAAGGAGAAGGCGAGAAGACAGAGTTTGAGGTTTTTGACTTTGCAGGTGCTGGTGGTGTTGCATTAACCATGTATAACACTGATGAGGTATGACTGCAGATTTATTGGTGATTTTCTTTTCTTGAAGCCAAATTACTGGTCAATAATTTGTCTGTGATGTTCGACATGCAATGCAGTCCATCCGTGCATTTGCTGATGCTTCCATGAATACTGCTTACGAGAAAAAATGGCCACTTTATCTTAGTACAAAAAATACTATCCTTAAGAAGTATGATGGAAGGTATGACAGTTCTGACACTTTGTCATCTATTTGGACTTTAACTTTATTGTTTTGTTTGGACATATCATCTGTTCCTCTTGCTCTTGTTTCTTGCATTTTATTTGTTTTTTATTAACTGAAGATTCAAGGATATATTTCAAGAAGTTTATGAAGCCAACTGGAAATCAAAATATGAGGCTGCTGGGATATGGTACGTCTCTTATCTACTTGATGCAAAACGGTTGCTTCTACAAAATGTGTATGTATTTGTGATTAATCTGCGCGATTTAACTGGAAGGTATGAACACCGACTCATTGATGATATGGTGGCTTATGCTCTCAAGAGTGAAGGTGGTTATGTTTGGGCATGCAAGAACTATGATGGAGATGTGCAGAGTGATTTCTTAGCTCAGGGTATGTAAAAAGCTTTTATGAGTTTTGAAGAAACAACATTTAGAAATTGCTTTTTTGTTGTTTTTGGTGTTTTGGGAGTTGTGCAGTTTATCTTGCTTTTTTTTCATCGCTTTAAAAAGTCACAAAGTGTATTGTAGCTCAATTGCTTCTGAGATAAGAATTGTTGTTATATTTTTGTAGGTTTTGGATCCCTTGGATTGATGACCTCTGTACTGGTATATCTCAGATAATAAACGCTCTGTTTATATCTCATGCTGTTTAGTCATTAGGATATGCTTTGTATTGCAAAAAAGGAACAAAAATTGGAAAGTAACTTGAAAGATCATACTTATAATTGCAGTGTTAATCCGAATTGCATTTTCTTTCTTTTGTTTTATTTGTCTCACATCATTCAATTATTCTACATACTTGGTGATCCTAAATGGGAACAACTAAGCTCCCCACTTTTGCACATGGATATCTAGAAATTTGTTTTGATTTTTTTCCCCCAGAACAATTGGACAGTCGGCCTTTTTACGTATATGCATCAAGTTGCAAACATGTCTGAACTTTTCTCTAGGCATTTGGATGATCATTATTTGGTCTCTCATCCCTCATCAAGTCTGGTATGCTTTTAGGTGTGCCCGGATGGAAAGACTATAGAAGCTGAAGCAGCTCATGGTACAGTCACTCGGCATTACAGGGTCCATCAGAAAGGTGGTGAGACCAGTACTAACAGCATAGCTTCTATCTTTGCTTGGTCTCGTGGACTTGCACACAGGTAATTGTTCTTCTGTTAAGTCTGTACTTATGGATCTTCCAAATTTGAAATACTGTTTGCACTTTGGGAGTTGGATAGAATGATAATGTTGCGTTCTCATTGGCAGGGCTAAGTTGGATGACGATGCTAGACTATTGGATTTCACTGAGAAACTAGAAGCCGCTTGTGTTGGAGTAGTAGAGTCTGGCAAGATGACCAAGGATCTTGCTCTGATTATACATGGATCTAAGTGAGTATTTATTAAACTTTTACATTGTGTATTACACATGATCTCATGATCATAATGTGCTTCGAATCTCTGATGTAGGCTGACCAGAGACCAGTATCTCAACACTGAAGAGTTCATAGATGCTGTGGCTGAGGAGCTAAAAACAAAACTTGCTATCAAAGCGTAAAAGAGTGCAAGTTCTCAAAAACTTTGCATGGAACTAGATTGGTAATGATGCTGCAAAAACTCTTTTTGACGTTTAAGAACTGAAATTCTTGCATAAATGTTACAATTTTACTCCTCATAACTGGTTAGTAGAGATTTCATCAGAAATTGAGCTTCCATAATATTGTGTAACATGAATTTGATGTTTTACTTTAAAGGTTTATATTTGGTGAATCTTTCACTTACACTTGGAATTGTTGAAAATAACTAAACTTGTTAACACTTGGAATTGTTGAAACTTGACTGAAGGTTATGTCTGACTTTTATTGTTGCAGGCAAAGAGGAGTAAGGAAAGCTTGAAATGGTGATTTGGGCATTTTTATTGCAAGGAAATAAAGGAGAGCAGAACAGGAAAGAAGGGGAAGGGGGATGTGAAAGCTTAGGTTCTGTTACATTTTGCTTTATCACACTCCTCTCTTTCAGAGAGTTGTGTTTCTCTTGGCTGTAATTTTTACTCTGCACGATAAGATAGTTACTGGTTTTTACATTCTGGCGATTTTGGGTTTTACCTTAATTGCGCTTCATATCATCTTCCCATTTGTTCCAATAATGGGGTTTGCTTAGCTAAAGCCCATTAACTACATTCAATGACATGATGAAAGGAAGACAAACATCTAATTAAGTGAATCGAGAATGAAATTTCAGATTCCCCCAATGGGCCTGCTGGTTGAATAGGGGTTGCAAGCCTTTTTGTTTTTGGTCAGAATCCATAATACAATAGACTTGTATGCATCATTTCCCCAGGGCGGCAAGCGTTTAAGAAGATTCCTTGTCAGCTGCTTTAGTACTAAGTGATGATCTTATTGCTCAAATTAACCCTTTCTTTTAAAGTCACGTTATATTGTTTAGACGTCTTACTGATGGATGCTTTACGTAATACTCTTGTCTTCAGTTCTACTCGTAACGTATATTAAAAATCGAAGCACCCAAGAACTTCTGCCGAAGCCGACATGCAGTGGATACCTTCACGGGCCTTTGGTCCTGTTTGATATCATGATCATTACTGTTTGTTTATTTGCAACTTTATTTAATCTAACAATTTTCAATTCAGATTATTAAGGAGATCGATCATACCTCGTTAACTCTCTTGATTCAAATCTTAACAGATGGAATGCAATGACCGTTAAGATGCCACCGAAGAAAGCAGTCAAAGAACATGGGCCCCTTAACATTCCTCCTAACGCTTTTTAAGCACTAAGAGTGGGAAGGAAGGCTGAAGAATGATGAAAGCCACGTCCTATAAGTGGACAAAACTTTATTGGATGGAGGGGAAATTTGGAGCAATTTACAATCCACTACGCACCAGTTACGGTAAGCCAAGATCAGATGATTGCGGCTCAAATTCATGCTTGACAAATGACAGGAAAGGTCTCATTTTCACAATTATTGTTATTGTGGGTCTTACCAAAATACCGTCTTTCACTTGAAACGTCCCCTCTCTTTCTAAAGATACTCAATCGATTCATCGTCATTCGTACCTCACCACTTGTGTACATCCTTCCATTTTTGTAATGTGAAGGGGAAGGAAGATGACTATTTCAAGTAAGATATAATTTTATTTATGTCCCTCTCAGTCTCCTTCAGGATATACCTACAGGTTGCTTTTGCCCGCTCCAGGCGTCATCCAAATTGAAGTACATCCCAAATTTTGGCAAGCACAACAATGCCACTTGCCTAAATCTCACACCTTTTTGGAGAAAATTTTGACTCGCTCTTAATCTTGACAAAGAGTCAAATAGAACAAAATTAATTACCGTCAATAAAACAGACTCTTAACATTTGATTTTCTTCAAGTTTTATCCAAATTCATGTTTTTAACTTCCAATTTTAACATTAAATTTTTTATTTTTTTCAACTAACTTTAACTTTTTATAAATTTATTTCAAGCATTTAATTGTCATTTTTTTTATATTTCAACTTATTAAATATTTGAATATATTATAATTCATTTGTCTTCTCTAACATTGCTTATACATATAACTTTTGACAATGTGTTTTGTGGATATGATTTTTTTTTCACCAAATCCAAATCATATTAACTTTTTTTTTCTTTACATATTATTTTCATTTGCCTTTTTTTTTCATAGTTATTCTCTTAATCTTACTGCTAAGAAATAATGCAACCCCTAAGATGCTCTAATTGTGTCGCAAGGAGGGGCTTAAGACAGCCTCTTTGCTATGTAATAGAATAGTTCTTTGATTTCCATTAGACATCATTGATTATTTTTCATTTCTCTTTAGGTTTTAATTATTCAATCACAATGCTTAATTATAATTATTATTAGAGATCTTTATTTTAACTTAGACAACATAAATTAGGGAGCTTTGTTCTTAT
>JAOQMP010000007.1:597768-611115 GCA_027563575.1 Erythroxylum pedicellare
TTCTCTTTAGGTTTTAATTATTCAATCACAATGCTTAATTATAATTATTAATAGAGATCTTTATTTTAACTTAGACAACATAAATTAGGTAGCTTTGTTCTTATTCATTAATCAATATTAGGAAATTATTTGAACAAAAAAATAAAGTTTTGTAGAAAAAATTACTTAAGTTAAGATTAATTATAAATTATGAAGCTCTTATTAATTAAGTTTTATAATGAATAAATTATCATTGGATATTAAATCTTATTCGTAAGTTTTATATAGATATTAAGTTTTAATAATAAAAATAATCTTTTAAAATTTATATATTTGTATATTGTTGATTTATTGTAGCGCTTCTTTTTACTTTACACAGAGCCTATAAAACATTAGGAACGACTCTAACTACATGCCAATTGAGACATTGTAGAATAGGCTAAACTTCCTTTTGTCGCATTTCACTAAACGGTTTGATCACAAAATGTTATTCTGGCTATTAGGTAGCAGTTCCTTTTTATATATATCCTTATTCACAAAATGGTTAGGGAAAAATTCAATGGACACATTATTAGCTTTGGTAAAAGACTAAATAAAAAGTAAGTTATTGCAAGATTGTGGAACATATAAAATATCATGCAAGTGAAAAGCATAATTGGAAGAGTGACAATGAGAGAGCTAATATTAAAGATTGGGATTGTTTTCCCATTGCTAATTTGGATGTCATTAGGGATTTGATACTCATGATGTGATGCAAGATTGTTAATATTAGGTGTAAGATAATGTGTTGCCATATTATGCATAATCCATTCATGTTTCTAGGAGGGGTTAGCTATAGCCAAGTTGGCATGCAACCTAAAGGTGTGTGACTATTATTGATTAAACCTTCGAGTTGGGCATTACCTGGCTAAATGACTATGACCACCACAAATATGACAGATTTGGTTGAGAAATCAATTGATGATCTTTGTTTCACTAGTAGCTCCTTGATGAGACCACAACATTCTCATCAAGCAAAATCTTAACTCCTACAGGGGAAGAGGGGAAAAATGATTATGATAGGATGATAGAACAAGGATAACTTTTGGCTTAGCTTTCTATTAATGTTAAACATATAAGATGTGATTAACAAATTAAATTTAAGTTGTACATGTTTCTATTAATGTTAAACATATAAGATGTGATTAACAAATTAAATTTAAGTTGCACATGATAAGGATAAAAAATATAACAAGTTAATAAATTTCAGGATTAACTTTATTATAACAAAGTTAATAAACTTGAGGATTAGCTTTATCACTAGCAATCTTTGTAGTTCGATCGATCAAAAGACATCAAATAATAAAAAATCATAAGTCCAAATGACAACTTAGAAGATAAAATAATTCATTTGCATAGAAAAAAAGTAAAAAACACTAACGATAAGAAAATAAGTTTGGTTTAGATAAGGAATATATATATATATATATATATATATAGGCTTTCCTTCATCCTTGTTACTTAATTATCTAAATATGTGTATACATATAAACTTAGCTCTATCTAACAGTCAAGGAGTCACCTAGCTTTCTTAGTGCCACAGGACTTCTGGAGATTTTCGAAGAACGACTATTCAACTCACATTCGGTCTTTGTGCTTGTGCTAGGGTTAGAAAATTCGTTGCCTAACTCAATCTTTCTATATTTCTGAATAAACATACAATAATTCTCAATAATTAGAGCTTAAGTGTTTTGCTTGTACATGTGTTTGTATGATTTTGACCACAATTGCCCGCCAACAGAAGGAAATCGTATGCATGCATGATCAAATAAAAGTAAAAGAGAGACAGACGACAAGTAGTCAACCATTTTCTTATTTTAAACCCTCTTCGCATTGATAAGTTATAAAGACTCAAGGGCTTGATTCATCACGTCTATGTAAAGAATTATATATCTCTCTTACTATATGATCGAATACAAGAGTTTCAGGCCCTCCATATGTGTATATAAATGAATTAACTCTACAAACTTGCAAGTTTAATTTACATAACAAAGTCTTTTTCTTTAGTAATTTCAATAACTAACTAGTGGGTAGTTAACTACTTGAGTCCATTAAGATAAAGAATTATAATACTTAGGGTCGATCTAGACATTCCACAGGTTTGACTTCTTCTTGACAACTATCAACCACAGATACAAGGGTAACGAAGCATGTGCCCTCCAATTCATACCCATGTGGTTGAACTGGTAATTAACACTTCTAAAATTTGCATTTTATTAAAAATACTGTAAATGCAGAGATTTGTCGAGTATGGAGGATATTGTGCACATGCATCTATCAATTTGATAAAGACTCCCAACCACCCTAGCAAGTTGATTTTACCAAAAATAATTGAAATATTATTATTTAATATATTCTAGTTTCTGTTGTTTCATTTTGATGTGCCAGATTTCAGTGGGTGAAGATATTTTTGTTTTCTCATAAGGAATATATTGTTTGATGCATATGATTTAGTGGAAGGAGGAGCCAATGTATACACATAAATAATAGCATAAAAGTCTTGCCGCGTTATAAGGAAGTATGTGTGTCCCTTCCTTCCGCTTCCGAATGATGCAAACAGGAATTGGATACACGGCACAACACGGCCCTTCCCTTTTGAAACTTTCTTGAAGACAGTAACTCATTCTCATAAGACAAGTTGCTTGCGCTGCAGCCAATTGTCGACTTACACTTCTCCCTCTTTCTTTGACTTTTACATTAAGTTTCCTTCATTTAGTTATATTGTATTCCCTATTTAAGAATCTAAGGACCCTATGTTACGTACATACTAAGCCGAAGCTTCCACAGAGCTAAAACAGTGTTGTTTTACCTTTCTCTTTATCTTCACCGTCATCATCTGTATCTCCTCTCTCATCAATCGATCACCAAGATGGTACTCTCCAAAACAGCGTCCGAATCCGATGTGTCGGTGCACTCTACGTTTGCTTCCAGATATGTCCGAACCTCACTTCCCAGGTTCCAGATGCCAGATAACTCCATTCCCAAGGAGGCAGCATTCCAGATCATCAACGACGAGCTCATGTTGGATGGAAATCCTAGGCTTAACCTGGCTTCCTTTGTCACCACTTGGATGGAACCTGAGTGCGATAAGCTCATCATGGCCGGTATCAACAAAAACTATGTGGACATGGATGAGTATCCTGTCACCACTGAGCTACAGGTATGGTATTAGCTATCCAACTAATCCACCTTCCTTTGTGTTTGCCTTCTCTAGATCAGCTGCGAAATTAACTAATTTGTTGTTTATACCAAATGAATTCAGTCAGTCATAACATCTCCAGCAAACTATTCACCAATAATGTAGTCAATTCATTGGTAGATTGGGTTTTGGATCTTGAATTTTCCTTGCTGCAAGACATCGTCACACACTTACCTGCTTCTATTTTATGTCAAAAGTTTCAACCTGTGCTTTTATTTCTTAAATTGATTGGACCCACATAAAAATTATTATTAGCATTATGTTCCCAGACTGGAGAGGCCCTTTGAACCCATCACGTAATTTTGTAAATTTTATAGAATGAGATGCCTTGATCGGAACACTTATTTAATATCAAAACCACCGTAGCTGAGCGCATAAAAATAAGGATAACGCATCATTTTCGCGGTCCATTATCCTTTTGGCTGGTTCAATAACTTCAACCAAGACGCCGCCTGGGGCAGTGAAGACGTGGGGTCGGCCGCATACCTACATCAACGACGAAACCTGCACCTTCCTTGTCTTTATATTTATAACTATGAAAACTCCTCCGAGCAAAGAAAAGTAAACCGCAAGACCTTGGCATTAAGCAGGGGTGGTGACCGGTGATTATATATGTATAAATAATCATAATTGCCGGCTTTCCCTTTTTTTTCATTAAATTAATATTGTGGAACAATACGCATATCAAGACTTTAATGCCTTATCTTCAGCCAACCATAAAAGACTTTGTTATCGTTACATTACTCTCTTTCCCCACTGTAACTTACCATCTTCAACTTTTATCACTTATAGGATGACATGTTCAGATCATCTTTTTCTGGATGTATGAATGTATATATATCGTAAATTAATCATTTACATACAACCGTGATTAAAAGAGTCCGTATCCTGTTCAAGATATATGGACACACTAGTTTTGATTGCATCTACATATATTATGGAACAATGATCTATAGATTGAACATCAAGTCGTTTCTTCTCCTATAAAGCCCCAAATTGGGCAACTTTTAATTACTAGTCCCCATATTGCTGGGGCATCTACGCTTGTGCATCATGATTCTATTGTATATAAATTGCTCAAACTGCACTTGAAATCATAATAAAAGGGTTGAATCCACATTAATTAGCTTAAACCTTGATACCTCTACTGATTCTGGTATGAAAATAATTGGACAGAACCGATGTGTAAACATGATAGCTCGATTGTTTAATGCGCCACTTGGAGACTCGGAGGCTGCAGTTGGAGTGGGTACAGTGGGATCTTCTGAAGCAATAATGCTTGCTGGTTTGGCATTCAAGAGAAAATGGCAAAACAAAAGAAAAGCGGAGGGCAAGCCCTGTGATAAGCCCAATATTGTCACTGGAGCCAATGTGCAGGTACAGAAACATTCATTTTTGACATGTTTGCAGTTAATATGTATATAAATCATATATTTGCATGGTTATGTATCAATTTCCAGGTATGTTGGGAGAAATTTGCAAGGTACTTTGAGGTTGAATTGAAGGAGGTGAAGCTAAGAGATGGGTATTATGTGATGGACCCTGAGAAAGCAGTGGAGATGGTTGATGAGAACACAATCTGTGTTGCGGCCATTCTTGGCTCCACTCTCAATGGAGAATTTGAAGATGTGAAGCTTTTGAATGACCTCTTGACTGAGAAGAACAAGCAGACTGGGTACTGTCTCTCTCTTCCTATATTCACTCAAACTTATTTGTCTTTGTTATTGAATAATTGTTCCTTGGTCAACAACTGCAAGCCATCTATAAGTCCAAATTCTGCATGCAACTAATTTTATCTCAATTCTTAGATGGGATACTCCAATCCATGTGGACGCAGCAAGTGGAGGCTTCATTGCACCTTTTCTGCACCCAGAACTTGAGTGGGATTTCAGACTACCGTTGGTCAAGAGTATAAACGTCAGTGGGCACAAATATGGACTAGTCTATGCTGGCATTGGCTGGGTCATTTGGAGGAGCAAAGAAGACTTGCCTGAAGAACTCATCTTCCATATCAATTATCTTGGAGCAGATCAGCCCACATTCACCCTCAATTTCTCCAAAGGTACAACCATCAGATCAGAAGTCCTGAGCGAAAAAGCTAAAGAATTATACAGTGTGATAATATTCAAATTTTCTCTTGCAGGTTCTAGCCAAGTTATTGCTCAATACTACCAACTCATTCGCTTAGGCTTTGAGGTTAGTCTTTTATTATTCTGTCATATATAATATCCGGTGAAAGTTTTTAACACGGAACAGTAGTGACTGAGGCATAGAATTGATATTTCACTTTCAGGGATACAAGAACGTGATGGAGAACTGCAGGGACAACATGACGGTGCTCAAAGAAGGTTTGGAGAAGACAGGCAGGTTTAATATTGTCTCAAAGGACATGGGAGTACCTCTGGTGGCATTTTCTTTGAAGGACAACAGTTGCCATGACGAGTTCGAGATTTCTGACACGTTAAGGCGCTTTGGTTGGATTGTTCCTGCATATACCATGCCTCCTGATGCCCAACATGTCACTGTCCTTAGGGTGGTCATCAGAGAAGATTTCTCTCGAACCCTCGCAGAGCGACTTGTCCTTGACATTCAAAGGGTTTTGCATGAGCTTGACACATTACCTTCCAAAGTCAATGCTAAGTTGGCTGTGGCTGAAGAAGTCCAGAAGAAGAATGTGAACAGGAAGACTGTTTTAGAGACACAGAGGGAGATTGCTGCAATTTGGAAGAAATTCGTGATGGACAGGAAGAAGACGAATGGTGTTTGTTAAGATTTGATGAACAAGATCATGTCCTCAGAGCTCGTTGTGTGTATCTATTGAGGAGTTTATTACCATATGTATGCTGTATCTCTTCGAGTTCGTTTGCATATTTGTACCCTAATGAACTAATGAGTGTACTTTCAGCACGTTTGTATGCTGAGTACGAGACTACGAGCTAAGTGGTAATTTAGGGTACTTAAAGCTTTGGTTTTCATTTTTGTCTTCAATTTCAATATAATAAATTCACTTTTTCCGTAACTTTCAAATAGTCCCTCCATTTGTACATGCATTTCAATAAATAAAAGCATTATATAAGACGATTGTTAAAAGCAGTTTGCATGATTTTAGTTGTCTCACTTATATCTATTATCATCAAGAAAAATTACAAATTTTTGTTCTTCTATAATTACATCGCTTTAAATCTCTTAAACTTGTTTTGGACTAATGAGGTGTATGCCCTTTTTATGATATCAAAATTATCCACAACTAATAAATTAAAATCAAACTCTAATTATAATTTAATTAAATTGTAATAAAATTAAATATCTCATATTTGATCCCTACAGTTTTTAAATTTTGCAATTGATTCTAACTTAATTGAAATTGAAATTTCTCTTTTTGAGTGCTTTTTAGGTGTAACTCAGTAGGTTCCTAATATGTTGACAGTAATTATAAATTCTAATTCTAATTCATAATCAGAATTAGAAAAATTAAAAGTCTTTTAAATTTATTTTGAATTCTCTAATTAAATAATTTATAATCATATATTAAGATTGAAATCTAACAACATATCATGACCTCATCATAATAATATGTAAATGCAAACTGATTGTCACAATTAAGATCTCATCATAATTTCAATTGCATAGTAATTATTCTAATAATTTTATCTTTAGTATTAAAACATCAAATGTAATTAACAAAATATGTAAAGATAAATAATACCATTATTAACTAAAATAATAATGTCATGTATAAAATTGCAACTACCTAAGTAGTTGTAAGGGCATAAACTAATAATATCCCTTTTACACTAAATTCAATCACCTATGTATCTAGTACTATATCCATTTATATGTCGATCATGTCTTTTCTGAGGCAGTGACTTATTGACAGTATCTACAAGATTCTCTTTAGTGAGAGTTTGCTCTAATACTATGTCTTTCTGTTCCATTATCTCCCTAATCAAGTGAAAATTTCTGAAGTACATCTTTAGTCTATTGATAAGACAATGGTTCATTTGCTTGTGCAATGACACCATTATTGTCACAGTACAATACTATATGCTTAACAATGCTAAGAATCACTCTAAGTTCAATGATGAATTTCTCTATATAAACCGCTTCCATTGTTGCCTCTAACATTGATATGAACTCTGCCTTAGTTGTAGAATCCATAATGGTTAGCTATTTGGAACTATTCCAATTTACTGCACCACCATTCAGAGTGATAGTGCACGCTGACTGTGATTTACCATCATATAGATTTGACTTAAAACTAGCATCTAAATACCCTAAACTCTCAGGTCAGCTCCTTTATAGACCCAAAAAAACATCTTTAGTCCTCCTCAAGTACTTCGAGATTTTTTCACAACCATCTAGTGACCATCACTAAAATTGGCTTGACACTTGCTCATTATGCTCAAAGCATAAGGGACATCTGGTTTAGTACATAACATCACATACATTATTGATCCAAGGCATATGGAACACATTTTATTTTATGTCTCTCTTATTGTGTCTTAGGAAAAATACCCAGTGAGAGAGAAATCTCATGTTGGGTAAGAATCTCCTCTTGAAATTCTTCATGCTAAATCTCTTTAATACTTTGTCTATATACATGGCTTGAGATAAGTCAAGCAACCTCTTTGATTTATCTCTATAGATCTTTATTCCCAAAACATGGATTGCTTTTTTCATATCCTTTATGGAGAAGTTCTTGGACAACCACATCTTTACAAATTGGAGTATTGGTATGTCATTTCCAATCATTAATATATCATCTACTTACAACACTAGAAAGAGAACTAAACTCCCACTAACCTTCTTATAACACATGGTTTATCCTTTTTTTTAATAAAATCAAACTCTTTGCTTGAATCATTAAAATGAATATTCTAACTTCATGATGCTTGCTTAAGTTTGTAAATAGACCTTTTTAACTTTCATACTTGATCAAGAAATTATTTGAAATCAAAACCCTCATATTGTGTCATGTGCACATCCTCTAGCAAATTCCCATTGAGAAATATTGTTTTGATATAAATTTGTCAGCTTTCATAATCATGATATGCGACTATAACTAATAAGATCCTTATAGACTTAAGCATAGCTACTAGTGAAAAGGTTTCATCTAAATCAACTCCTTGTTTTTGCTTGTAACCTTTTCCACTAGCCTTGCTTTGTAGATATGTACATTACCATCCACGTCATTTTTCTCTTAAGAACCAACTTACATCCTATATGTACAATACGATCAGGTGCATCCACCAAAGTCTATACTTAGTGTATATCAATTCCATTTTAAATCTTATAGCTTCATGCCATTTTAAAGAATCAATGTCAAACATTATTTCTTTAAAAGTAGTAGGCTCATCATTTATGAGAAATATACTATCCTCCCCCTTTTTAGTGGGATAATTTATCTTACTAGTGCCTGATAAATGCTAAATAAATTTCTAATCCATTATTTACTGCATTTTGCTTATTTATTTGAGAGTTTTTTTTAATTATTTTTGGTATTTATTTTTTGTTTATATCATGTTTTTAGGTCATATTTGATTTTATGGAAAAAAAAAGGGGAAGAATTAGGGCACAATCGGGACGGTCATATTTGATTTTATGGATAAAAAGGGAAAGAACTAGGGCACAATCAGGACAAAAAATGGAAGAATTGAAGTTATGTTAATGGCTGGCCATGTAAGTCTACACGACCATGCGAGTGCCTGTGTAAGTCTACTTGGTCTTATAGGTGCACATTTAATTCTCTAGGACCAAGTCTTTTTATGATTTTTGAAGATTGAAGTAAGATTGAGTGACATGGTCATACAAATAGTCTTATGAGTGATCGTGTCCACTCTAAAAGCCCTAAATTCAAGTTATAAATGGATAAAATAAACTGAAAAGAAGGGGAAGTCAAAAGGGGTTTACAGGAGGCTCATGGAAACTCAGGAAAAGATATATTAACGGCCTAGAATGATACAGAGGATGAAGAATAAGCAAGGACACATATTTAGGGTAGATTTTCATCAATCTAAAGTGGATTTCATGAAGGTTAAAAGGGATTTCATCATGGTTCTTTTAGTTTTTTTTTTTCCTTTGGTCTTGATGTTTTGATTACGCGCTAAACTTATATTGGCACTTAGAATAGGTGAACCCTAGGACAAACCTTGTAGTGATTTTATTTTATCTTAATTCATTCTTTTGTTTCAGTGAGATTCAATTATGGCATTGTTTGGATGATAGCTGATCAGCTAAAAATTGACTAATTGACCAAAATTAGCTGTTTGACTAAGTCAAATAGCTGTTAAATTTATTTAGTAGTTGGCTGGTTCAACCCAACCAGCTAAAAATCAAGAAGCTGCTCTACTCCGGTGTTTGGGGTAATAAGCTAATTACCCCAAACCCAAAATACCAAAATACCCCAACTGATTACCCCAAACCTAAACCTAAAATTCCAAAATATGTCTCTTTCGTCTTTCTCGTTTTCTCTCTACTCTTCTTCTTAACCAAATCAATCGTCCAAATTAGGTTTCCTTCTCACATGATGGGATCTACTCATTGTCGAAGCAACACCGTAAACAACGCCTCAACAATGATTTCTCCTCTTAACTACCAAACCCTTTTCCTTCTTTCATAATCCTCTTATCTCTTTCTCCCTTCCCTCGAGCTTAAGCTGAAGCCTTTTCAAAACTTGGTTAGATTCTATGATTGTTCCCTTCTTTGTTTTTTTTCCTACTTTTGATGTGATTTTCACGCTTTAATCTCTTCGCTTCTATGTGTTTTTTTTTGGGTTTTAGGGAAAGTGCCACGGCGATGGAGCTCTTTAATATCCAACCCAGTGAACTCAGGTTTATGTGTAAGCTTTAGTGTTTCAATTCAACAATCTTTGGCTATTTTGATGCTTTTTTTCTTTCATGGCGGTGTTTAAGAGAACTATTGTAATAATCAATAACGTTTACAAGAACGAAAGATCCCATTAGTGTTGTTTTGATTGTTTGAAGTATATATCAACTTGGTTTTTGGATTTGCTCCCTTTCTATTTGAATGAATTAAGTCTTTTGTCATGTTGCCTAACAATCTTACCTTTGCAGCCAATCGACTTGAAAAATCACAGATTGGGCCATTATTTCCTCTGTGGGTGAGGAACCTCTATTTGTTCCTTATTTATGTTATTCTTGTGATTTTTCATATAGCAAGACTTGTAATACATATTTGGTTTGAAAACTATGCAATCGTTCACTCCCTTTAACTTAGAAAATTCGCAAAACCCCTTGTACCTGGGCAATGCTCTTGATGCTGGTAGATTATAGTGGCTCAATTTTCCAGTAATTGCTCATTCTCCTTGGAATGGTCTTCACTTGGCATATTTGGTGATGCCTTTCTTTCTCTTCGATGCTGGAGTCTCTCTTACACTTGTCTACAAGGTACTATTCGATAGACTTAGCTTGTATCCAGTGGTTTTGATGTTGTGATGTTGATTTGGATGACATGATGATTTCCTTTGGTAGTGCACTGAGTTTAACGTGTTACTTTTGTACAATTTTTTTCTAGAAAGTATCGAATAGAGTATATTCCATGTCGAAGGCAATTCTAGGAGTAGTAAAACTTTTTCTTCTAGGCGTGCTACTTTAAGGTACATGGGATGAAGAATTATAAGTAGGATCTTATTTATAACTAGATTATGATATACTCTTAACTACTAATCATAGTTATAGCACTAGTTGGTTCATTATGAGAGGATCTTAGATACCTTAATACAACCAATTATTGTATTTAAAAGTTTAAAATATATTTCTAATGTAGGCTTATTATCATCAAGGGTTTAAGGTCGTTTCGACAGATTTAAAGAGATTAGTCTCTCTGTTTGTACAATGCATGCTTTTGTTATTTAATGTTTTTCCTATTGATGACAACAAATAACATTTTGCTTCGATGTTACTACCTTCATATTAACCCTTGCTCTTGCTACAAACCAAGTATATAACCGGTACCTTATATCAGGTGGCTTTTTTCATGGAATAAACTCATTGACCTATGGTGTTGACATTGAAAGAATTCGTTGGCTAGGCATTTTACAGGTATTGTAGCTTCAAAAATTACCTTTTTAACTGCATGCAGAAAGTTTTCTGAATGGCAAACAATTTGTGTCAACTCTGTACACATTAGATATAGTTGTTCACACTACTAAATAGAAAAGTAGTGCAAATTTTCAATAAGATGCTATACTTAGAATTGTTAAAATGGCAATTGTCAGGAAACTTAAACATAGGATTTTCTCAAGTGATAATTAAACTTTAATATATTTTTCCAGTGAATTAAGAGTTGACATACATATATGGAGAGAACTAACTATAGTGCAATCTTCCTTAAAGACATCGATTCAACTTCCATCTTTTAATTTACTTAAAGACCGTTATAACTTGTTTAGTGCCACCGAATGAAATTTTTATTGTTAAATCAATGAGGTTCTTCTTTGTTTTCTTTCTTCTCGGAGAATAGCAATTGAGTATATCATTGTAGCTTTATGTGCAATTTGGCTTTCAAGTCGAACACATAGCAAAACAGGTTTTCTGAGGATCTTCTATTATTGGCAGTGATAAGTTTTACATATAACCATTGCATTGAAAGTTTCCTAAAAGTTTGTGAATTGTTGTTTCATACACCAAGGTTAAATGCTTTTGGGAAGAACTAATTCTTTCATATATGATCTTTTTAAATTATTTTCATCTTTTATGGTCTCTAAAATATCAAATGATGTGTAATTGTTCATAACTATGATCGATGACATTCTTGGACTACTTATTGATAAAGAAAATTTCATTTTGCAAGTGTGTTGCACTTGTACTTTCTACAATATACTTAAGCCTGTTGTATGGTTTATATGTGCCAGATTGGCAATTTGAGATATCCGCGACAACATATATGCTTCCAGCAAATTCCAGTTATATTTTTAAGGTGAAGAACACACAACTTCATTTAGTGCATTCTTCTTTGAGTTCTTTGATTGTTGGGACTATTGATACAAAGTAAACTATTAGTTTCTAGTAAATACTTTTAAAACAATTATATCACATCTCAGGCTATGTCTGAAAGACTACTATAAAAATGGATTCCTTTATACAGAAACTTAAGATATGGACCATGTGTAACTTTAACTTATTGCATTCCATTTCTATCATATCCTATTTGTATCCATTGTACATTTGACATTCTCTGGTGCTAATGTTGCAATTTGATGTTCTATTTTAGTGGGGTTATTGGTTTCATGCTTTGCTTTACCGATGGACCCCCAATTGATTTCAAGCACCCTGTCAATCCTATGGAAGCTATTGATAACCAGAGTCGGCCTTGTCAATTTTACAATTCAGAGGTTTGTCAACTTAGGGGTTTGTCAACTATTTATCTATTCTTTTCACTGCACTGTAGAGTATTATGATTGCATCTGTTTTGTATGTTTGGCTCGAGGAGAGGCTACATTTTGTCCTGTGGTTAACACTCCACAAAGACAACGAGAAGTTGAAGAAGTATATTTTCCTTCTCCACTTGATAGTCATAATGCTCATCATCAATTGTCAAGCTATCATGATCATGAGAATATAGATAAGACTAGTGGTCTAAACAATTAGGAAGAAGTGTGGAGAGAACCTACCTCGACCCCTCAAGCTACACATGATGAAGGGAGTGAGAGAAGAAGATGCAAATGGGTTTTGGAGAGTGATAGTTCACAAAGTAACAAGACTGCAAGAACTGATTCCGCTAAAAGGGTAGGAAGATCTGTAACAATGTATGAGAGGCTTAATAATATGATGTAATTAATTCAAGAGAGACAGAGTGCAACAATGAAGATGAATAGATCCATTATGAAAATTTTTAACATGATGAATATTGGTGCATCACAAAGTACTGGCGCTGGTGCGTCACATTATGATGTTATGAATGCTTTGAAAAAATTATGTGCTTTGCCTGGTTTAGAGACCGGTACTCCCGAATTTTACTTTGTTTGCATGTTGATTGAAGATCCGTAAAGAAGGTCCATTTTTTTGGATTCACCAACTAAGACAAAGAGGGTTAAATACATAAAGTTTATGTATGAGTATGACAAACATAAAAAAACATTAAACATAGTTTCTATCTATCCATTACTATGT
>JAOQMP010000007.1:629348-644069 GCA_027563575.1 Erythroxylum pedicellare
GACTCAGCATATAATGAACATTTGTCAAGATTTTGATTGATCCATCTTGATTCCTCAAACGAATGGAACCAATCTCATGTGTGGTAAGAGGGAAGTCATTTGTTATATAAACAATTCCATCTTCTAGTTCTCTCAAATCATAGAACCAATCACAATTAGGACACATATGATAACTGCATCCTGAATCAAGCAACCATGCACTATTAGAACGTAACAGCAAGTGAAAAAATTAAGTCTTCATCATTACACTCAACTATATTTGAATTTGTAACAAATTTTCCTTTATCAAGTTTTCCTCTATTTTTTAATCTTAAGACAATCCTTCTTTCAGTGCCCTTTGTCCCAAAAAATGGCACATTTATCTTTGCTTAGTTTGGGCCTTGACTTTGATCTCCCTTTCTTTCCTTTAGTCTGACTTTGCAAACGACCTTTGGTCACCAAAGCTTCCGCTGCTCCATTTGTACATTTTTTCTTTGTCTTCCTTCTCAATTCATGAATATATAAAGTAACTGTAACTTCACTAAGAGACACAGTAGTCTTCCCATATATTAAAATGGTTTCAAGAAACTCAAACTTCTCAAGAAGAGATCCCAGCAATATCAAAGTCAAATCTTTATCTTCAAATGTCATATCCAAATTCGTTAATTCAGTAACTAACTGATTAAAACTGGTGATTTGATCATTTATAGTGCTACCCAGAACATAAAAGAAACGAAACAGTCTCTTCTTAATATGGAGCTTATTCTAGCTACTTTTCTTCAAGAATTTTTCCTCCAACGAGTTTCATAATTTATATGCAAAAGTTTCTTCAGGAAAGACATGAATGAATTGTACCACATGTCAAATGATTTAGTCTTCCAATCTTTCTCCTCAAGATCATCTGGTTTCTTTTCTTCAATGGTAATGTTAAGACCTTGCTGAAAAGAAGCGTCTTGAACCTCATTTTGTCATATGTCAAAATGACTCGTACTATAAAAAGTCTCCACTACAAATCTTGCATTTGTCACTGTAGTTCTCGCCAGAATGGACGAGCAAGAAGCAGTTGACATGGATGGCGTGGAATTTTTTTTGTCTTCGATCATCTCTGCTACAATCTCTATTTAATAGCTGTCGATGCGAAATGTCAAAAACCCAAGGAAATCTTTTCTGATGTGGAAGATCATACTATGTTACAACCACAAAGTATATTAAGAAGAAACCTTGGCTCCGATACCACTTGTTATGTAAACTTGTGTTAATTCCTTCCAATAATAATAAATTTATCTCGAGCACTATTGCGTTGGTGAATAAAATGTGAACGATTATACTAAAAATCACACTATATAAATTTCCATAAAAGACTAAAGAGGTATCAAATAGTCCCACTTAAAACTCAATCTTCCTATACATAATTTAATAACACAATAATTCACTACAACTATACCGATAATAGCTATTCAATAGCTAAATAAAGAACATCAAAATTTAACAAGATTCGACCAATTATGCCTAATCCTCAAACACTACTAAATTAATATTTCATCATTTCAAATAAATAATACAAGTTATATGTTACAAAGAGAGAAATTTTTTTGTCTTAAAAAAAGATAAGCCATTTTTTAGATATTCAACAAAGTAAAAAGGCCCTTCTTTTATAACTTACGAAACTCCTCCATTTTTATATTTCTCCATCGTCGAAAATATGTCACTCAACAAATTCAACCAAGTGATTTTGCGGTTACAATAGACTAGTGAATTAGGTTTTATCTCACAAATTTAGTCACATACATCTTTTCTGCCTTACTTTCACACACTTTCTGGTCTTAATACATAAATAGTACGAGGGCTGGTTAGCTAAGATGTCAAATATCTTGCATTTACTTGTGCGACTCCCACAATCACTATCCACCACAAACCTCTTCGATATGATATATATTCAGCCTTTACGTAAGGTAAAGATCGTTTATTACATATTTTATTGGGCAACTATAGATTTCAGCTTCAAGCAACCAAAAGCTCTCATCGCATAGTAAAAGGATACAGTCTTCCAAGTATTCCCGTGAAAAAGAAAAGAAAATAGCTGCCAAAATATACGCCCCAGTTTAGACATTGCAACCATTTATTTTCCTACCAAAATACAGCGGAGCCATATGGAGTGAACCATGTATAAGATCTCTTAGCAAAGTTGCACGAGAATACTCTCTCAAAGGTCCTCAGGGCCATTAATTTCCTGAAATTATAATAATTAATAAAAAGAGTATGCTGTTACTGCTTCTGCGTTTATCAAAGGTATCTGTCAATTCTAACGATTTACCTTGTTCTGAATTACAGCACCATCGGGAATTTCCACCTTCGCACCTAATTTTGCAACAATACTCACTTTTCCCTGAAAAAGAAAGAAACGGTAAAGCAACAAAAATAAGCACCTGTAAAGTCACAAGCTCAGCTCTAACTAATCCAATGATTGTAAGTAACATTTGCCTAAACCCAAGGAAGTTTAAAGACATGCATCGCTAGTTTTAATCATTGTTACATTTTGATCCTACTCATTGTAGTCCAGAAGAAAAGGGAAAATTGTAAGAAAAGGAAACAGAAGATCCACCATTTTCAACAACGGTACCATACGTTTAACAAGTGAAGTTTCTCCACATGCCTAAGGCCAATTCGGTTAAACTCATCCTATCAACCCTGGCATTCATTTTCCTCTTCACACCAGCCATATCAAAAGTATTCAACACAAAATTCCACATCAACATGCAGACCAGAAGCATGTTCATTGAATTCCATAATTCTGCTAATTTCTAGGTTACCAAGTTCTTGATTGGTCAACATATTGCAACATAAGAATAATTAAAAGCAACAATTAGAAGAATCAATTCATACTAAAATCTTACTAGGATCCCGTTAATGCAACTAAATTTAATGTACTTGTGGATTTTCCTATCAATATACCATGCAATTTGGCTAGTAAAATAATGGAAGCTTTTCAATTCTGAAAGTTCTTTGGCTTTCCAGTGTAATTAAAGACAGGACAGTGATCATTTCCCGCAGTACCATTTAAAAATCATGATTTGTGCAAGCCATAATCATATACCTACTAAGCTACCACCCTTACGCCATCAACCTACTTTTATATGGCTAGACTATCAACCAAAGCAAGTCCAAGCAGAACAATCAACTCAGACCACGACTCATGAACCTGTATAAATTCCTGTACTTGCCATAATATGCTAATTCATCATATAATTAGCATGAAAAATGGACACAAATAAGTTCCCTCTATGAAATATGAAAAAACAACTATTTGATAAGAAATCAGATTGCAAACAAATACCTTGAGAGTAATATTGGCACCAAACCATACATCACCAGCCACCTTAAGGCTATCAAGCTCAATGATACTAGGTATTGACTTAAATCGACTTAAGAAGTTCCCAACCTGTGAAGGGTAACATATTAACAAGAATAACCTATTTTGCTCATGAAATGTCTGCAATAAACAAATTAAAAATCACCTTCTTAAATTCTGGGCCCAGCTCAATAGAAGGATTTGTGGGATTAATTCTAGCTTTATTTCGGACTATATAGCCATCTTCTAATGTGTAAAGATCAGACTGCAAGATAATAGAGTTAATTAGTCCTGTCAAAACTGTTGGTCAAAAATATAAACCTGAAAAATAAAAGAAAGAAACCTGGACAAGAAGCAAATCTGAAGTTGCCTTGACAGGAAGGAATCGAGATCGAGGTACATTTATACCAATAGCATGATCAAAAAACTGGTACATAGAGGCGGAAATTTTAGATCAAATGAAGTCCACATTTGACATTCACAAATTCTTATAGATTTACTGTGAACAAGTACCCTAATTGCTGCACCAGCTGCAGTTTCTAGCTGAAGGACTTTGATTCCTTCCACTTCCTGAAATAGAAAAACATTCATGTTGTCTATTCATTGGCCATCTAATTATTGAACCTTTGACTCCATCGCCTCATATGACAAAGCAGAAACAGAAGAAAACCTTAGGGTTTGGAATTATCTCCATCTTTAGGGCATCTGTTTCCACAAGCCTTTTGATTGCCTTTAAGTTGACCCACCTGTTATAGGATCCATATTAGCACTATAAATCAAATGAATGCTAACAAATTAATGACAATTTTGACTTACAAATTATTTGTATTGAAAATTTTGAACTTCTCTATTGACTTGAATTCATTGACCTGTTTCAAATATAAAACAGTTGCACATATATGAAAATGTTGAAAAAACGAATAGCAGGCTGCATAAACGTTAGATATGCTTGAAAAAAGGGGGGAAAAAAGGTTCAAACTATGATTAGGTAATAAGGCTGCCACAGCACCTCAACAAGGGCCCATAAGTTTGTTGATATACAGGTTACAGCAGATGGATTGAATAGCTCTAGAATATAGGAAGAAGTTGACAAAAGCAGGTTATCAATGGAAAAGAACGATGGAACACAAGCTTACATGCTCATCAGGGACCTGGGCTATCTCCAGTAGCTGCATCACATAATGGAAAGCATTAGTTAAACTGGACGCAACTCTACTTTTCACCTTTTTAGTAGGGAGCATGACAAGGTTTTGAGGGCCAGTTGCACCAAATATTCAAGTTAATGTTGAGAGTACAAAAAATGGCAGAAATGTTACTATTTTTGGGAGTTTAAAAAATGCCGAGTAAAAATATGGGTGACAAAAGCAGAGCATATCCACTTAGGGAAGCAGATGGAGACACAACTCACCATTAATCATCTGCAAGGCTACTATAAGGGAACTGTTGAAGAATTCATGTGGACAACAGTTAAAAGGGGCAAAAGCTTCAAAGGAATAGTTTGTCACAATCTCAACCAAAACATAATAATATAGGGTGTTATAGAAAAACGAGAGACCTTTCAAATTATGTTTGTCCACTTTAAATATCAGAAAGATTGTCACTAGTTGCAGAACAGTATACATCGCATGCAATTCTCCACAAGGGGAAAAGGTTGCCCTTAAAATAATCCAAAAAGGGCCCAGTCCATCACCCGAGGTGGTCTTTAGGATTTATTTTCTTAATTTAAAATGTAACCAAAGAGCTAAAACTCAATAGGTAGTGAAATTACGTCTCTTAACTTTAACATCAATAAAAAGTTATTTCCAATCTGAGTACTGTTGGAGGAAAATGGAACCCATGGCAGCATTGCTTAAACAAGTTGTAGGTTTTCTCTTAAAAGAGTTTGTAAACTTGTTGAATTTGCAAAAACAGTGTTAACTAATCTAAGAGAGTAAGCAGCTTCAACAGTTTAAATAAGATTTAGAGTTTGACTCCAAACAGTCATGTTCCCAACTTTACTCGTGATACCAATCCATATGAATGAACCAAATGAACAAAATAGTATGATTTAGCTATACATTACATACAAATACCACATACGTCATACAGTTTCACTATGAGATGGAAAAGGAATATTAAAACGGGTGTATATCCTTTTGTTCCAATTCCAAATATATATTATTCAGAAAGATAGCACTATCCACAAAGATCAGCAGTTATTTGATTTTAGAACGTTTGCACACTATTGGTTACTTTTTCAAGTCCAACAGACACTGGCAAATCATCTATAAGTTGGTCTGATCACATTCAACATCTCCACAGATGATCCTAAGCCAGGAAAGAGAAAAAAAAAAAGAAGCCAGGAACAAAATATCACAATAACAAAGAAATGTGTACCTGAACTTTCCCTTCATAAGAAATGAGAGTCCCACCTTTAACATCAGCAAGGGTTTTAGGAGTCACCTGCAAGAAGGATGAAACTATATAAAAAAGCTTTATTAAGAAAAATCAAGTGAGATAATATCTCGTTACCTCCATACAGTACTCATTCTTGTTTGTGATTAAATGGTTCAAGATTTCTGGAACATACAGTCAAGGATAACGGTGGTCTAGAGGTTTACCATTCAACCATTTCACCATTTAACTCTAATAGTAGCATGAAACTAGAATTTGGATACTCAAGTCAACAACTGCACCAAGGTTATCCGAGTTAGCAACAAACACATACTCCTTGCCCTGAAAATGTGAAACGTAAATAAAATAGGTAAGCCCTTCAAGCAATTTGGAATGCGAGGAATGCTCAACATCTTATTGAAAATAAAGAATCTGCACCACACTACCGACCTGTGATAATAAAGCATCAAGCTTGCCACTGTTATACAAGGATAGGAAAACATCACCATGACCAGGAGGATACCTTCAAATGCAAGCAATTATCATAAGCATAAAGAATATAGGCGCAGAGTGAACTTCATGGACAAACAGTCAACAATAAATAGCATTTACAGTGTCACCGTTCCTACATAACTAACTACACACCAAAAATATTTCAAAATTTTCAGAGTAAAAATATTGATAATCCATCAAATAAAAAGCCAGGAGCAAATGAATGATACAAATCAACCCTGCTTTGAAATTGATAAAATCGTAAAGGCCAAGTATTAAGGAACTTTTAATTCAAACTTTCAAATCTCAACGACTACAAGCCATAAGTATACTGCCATGACAATGACACCTAAAGTTATGAAAGGGTTAACACGTTTACAAACTCATATGCATTGTTTGTTAAAGTCCTTCCTCCCTCCCTGACAAAATTAAGAACCAAACAGTTGGTGGAGTCCATATCTCAAGCAGGTATCTGATAGAATGTACAATTCAGATGGACAAAAGCAGTAAATTCTGTGTATCCACAAAATCGCCCTCCATCAAAATTATATTGATTATATAGATGAATACCATCCATCTTTGCCAGTCCGTCCTTTGCTTGGCAGTGGCATGAAATCATTAACAACAATACGAGGATATTGGCTCTGTGTAAATCCAAGGGGATAAACATAGGTTACTTATTTTATGTTATCTGCAGAGCCACAATGTATAGTGACAAGCAACCCAAACGGCAGTTCTACACACCTGATTAAATGTATGAATCTCGATATTTGATTTTGTGTACTTCTCCACAATCTAAGTAGGAAAAGAAGTTAGATCATCAATAAAATGATACCAAAAGAAAAAAAAATCAAAGAAAGCATTAAGATCAAGGACAGACCTTAAGTGTATCCTCATGAGTGTTGAATGAGTTCATAAGAAGGAGAGGAACTTTGCAGCCATATTTAGAATTGAGATTCTATAATATTTCAACTGTAAGTTGCCAGTGAAGAAAAAAAAAAGATCATAAAAGAAAAAGCAAGACGCACTTAACCTCAATTTGAATGACAATAAGGTCAAGAAATGTCAGTCCATTGCGAACTTCGATGACAGACCTGAATTATGAAAAATCGTTAAACTTACACCGCTGTTGAAATCAGAACCTAATTTACAAAGTGATATAAGCCTGCTACACTTCCATGCTTTCCTGCAAATCTATATATCTCTGACATTTAAGTTTCAAGTACGATGGGCGCACCCCTTGACATGTGCCAGGGGTGGAGACTATACGTTAAACGTATTTGATTAAAATTCTGAGAATGCAGTGAGAAAAAGGACATACTTAGGACCAGTGCAACCCATTGTTGTCCCCAAACCTCCATTAAGCTTCAGAACAACGAGCTTGTCCAAAAGTTTCCTGGTTTGAGCGGGATCTGTATGCAAAAAACAAGATTGATAAAGCTTCTGATAGTGGCGGAATAGAAAGGAAAACTCAGTAATGGAGAAAGACAAACGATTGAAAGCATTACCATCAGAAGTAGGCGCCAAGCTATCATAAGGAATTACAACTTCGTCGGTGGGTGTTTTGATCTTACTCCACTCGATTTGTTAAGCTTCTCCACTTCATTTATGTCATAGTAATTATTAATAAGAAACAATCTTGATAATATGATACTAAACCGAAGATCTCGCGCATCTAAGCAAATTCTGAATGATTATTAAGAAGAAACGAACATGAAAAAGACTAGTAGAAGTCATAGTGTGCGACAGAAGGAAATATACTACTGTAAGTGGCATATTGATGAAACACATGAATGGCCTACAAACACGTAGTAACATGATAGCGTCAAATCACCTGAGATAGCGAGCAACAAGGTTGATGAATCCATTTTTCTCGTTCTGACTACAGCAACAGGAAAAACGCCAACAAATTAGTAAAATACATGAATCCGAGATGGTTGACGTTACTAGAGAGCGAATTGTAATAAGTTTGAGAACGATAAGATAACCTGATTTGGTTAAGATCATCAACAGCAGTCTTCAGCTGAGCGAGCTTATCAGTAGCAGCGGCCATTGATGAGTTGAACTAACTCACTAAGCGAGAGATGGTCTCCTGTGTTCTGTTATGTTCCGCAATGCTCTGGAAGGAGAAAGACGAAATGGAGATTATATACATAATATGAAACTATGGGTTGGGTATATTATGTAATTTTATCAAGTACAAAGTGCATTTATGGATGTATCTTAGATTGGATTTTAAAGAATACAACCCAACCCATACCATTACGTGCAGATGTAGGGGACTGTAATAGACTCGCGCCAATTTCACGCTACAGCCCAATCTCGGCTGGTCTCAAAAAGCAGAATGCCCTTTTTACGAGGTTGGACTATCTTATCTGTTAGGCTGTTTCAACCGGGCATGAAATCGTCTGTAACTAAATTTGTGTACCAACTCTATCTCGTTGAATCCAAACTATTCATTTATGCAGGATCCACATAAATAAATAGCTTGGATCTAATAAGACAAAGTTGGTACACAAATTTGAGGGCAGAGGATCTACCCCGTTTCAACCGTATGTAACCGAATTCTGTGTATACATTTCCTCTACCTCTTTCTTTTATAAGTGCCCCTGGACCGATTCCCATGTATAGGTTCCTTTTCATCTGAACGTTGCTGGATTTTGTATCTACCCTATTCCACATAACGTTTTATACTTATCCATTCGAAAAAGAAAAAGGAAGGCAATGAAAGTAATATTCCCTTTTCTTATTTTTAATTAATTAGTTTTTATTATTATTATTCCTATGTTTAATATTTATTTAGTCCATGGTTTGAGTGCATTTTATCTTTTCTAAAGGTTATTTTTTTCTTTTTTAATTTGCAAAAATGGTTGAAGCTACTTTAATTGAGGGCGTGGCTTTATAAAGTGGATTGGATTGTTTCTTTATCTTACTTTATGTTGGTTTCAATATCGTTGTTTGGTGTATAGTAAAACAGGTGCTTTAAGTTGGTTGGCTATTGATGAACAGGGGTTAGGGTCTTGCTGTCCTCCACTTTCAACATCCAATAGCTTTGCGTAAGACTCGTAGAGATGGAAAAGAGATCAAACTCATCTTGGTTTGGTATAGTTTCAAGTTTCTTTTTTACATTTCATTAACACTAAAACAGTTGCAAGACTCTACAAGAGAATTTCATTTACAAGTAAATAATACATTTCCATCACATACAACAATATTAATATAAAACTAGTCTCCACCTTTTTTTCAACGTTGCATTCATTTTTTCTAATATATGAGTTTGTAAAAGCTCCCTAATCCAACAACAAACAAAGTGAACTAGTTCATATTTATCTAATGTAGTTTCATTGAACCACAACTTGTTCCTTTTTCTCCAAATTGAGTAAACGAAGCAATTTATAGTCAAACTAAAATCTGCATGGTCACTACATTTGTTTTTGAAAAGTTTATCAGCCCAAAAACGTATGTCAAGCCACTGCTGGTGAGGACATTGCAATCCCACTACTTTTAGCGTTCTACTTCAAATGACATTGGTATAATCATATTTAAAGAATAGGTGATTAATATACTCACATTGTAAGTTGCATAACATATATGTCTGATATGTGGCTCCATTCAATATATCTTTAGTTTTCAATATGAGCTTATAGCAAGTCAAGTTACAAAGGAGGCCTTAGGCACCTAAGATCTTTTCCATACAATGTGGTACCAATCAACTTTAGGAAGACGTTGAATAATGGCTTTAAGATAAATTTGATTAGTGAAATCACTTCCTTTGTTAGGTAGCCAATGGAAACTACCGTCTCCGGAAGTGTTAAGGGAGTAATCAGGCAAATATGATCTAACTTTTTTACCACCTATAAAATCACTAAGTTAATTATTTTGCTGAATAACCTCTTTCACAGATTCAGTAGGAATTCTAGTGATGAAAGGAGAAACTTCTCCTCTTAGAATCAAAGGGCTATATAAAGCCTAGTTATCAAACCAAAACCAATAGGAAAGATCATTCCTTGTATATGCTTTAATAAAAAGATATATGGTCTGCCTCCTTCTAATAATATAAATGAAGTAACATAAGTATTATTTCTTCTCATCTAACTGCCAAATGCTTGAATATTTGAGGTATACTTCATTGATCCACTTGGACTAAAAGGATTTCTTGTCTGTGAACAATCTCTAAATTCTCTTAGCAACTAAGAAGGTTTAGCTCTTGTTTGTCTCTTCTCCAAAGAAGTGGGCCCCAAAGATGTTCCCATTTGATTTTAGCCCCTCTGAAATTGTCAATAGCAGCAATCTATAGGGAGTTTTTAATACTTTCCATAAGCTCCTTACTGATCCTTTTAAGCAAGAATAAATGGAAGCTCTAATGAATGTGAAGGCTTCTTAACACAGAGGTGATGAGTTTAAGTCTCCCTATATAAGATAGAGACTTATTTTGCTAAGAGTTTATTCCTTTTTTATACCTTTCCAGTAGAGAGAGATAGTCCTGGTAACTTAACTTCTTGAAAGAAATAGGAACCCTTAGATACTTAAAAGATAGGGGTGAACATTTAGCATTGTCAACAACTCCATCTTGCAGTTGAATTAACATCATATGAAACATACAACATGCTCTTTTGTAAGTTGGTATCAAAACTTGAAAGCTTACAAGACACTTTAGCAGAGTTTAACAAGATTAAGACAAACAGAAGTCAGCCCTAGAAAACAATATCAAGTCATTTGCAAAACTAAGATGAGTAAGTTCCAGAGCTTTTCATTTGTGATGATAGTTGAAATTGTAGCAATTATTTTTCAAAATCATCCCTATAAGAATTTCCAAAGCAACCATAAAAAGATAAGGGGAAAAAGGAATCTCCTTGCTTAATTCCATTGGTTCCCTAAAATGTCGAGTGGGATAACCATTAATTAGTATGATGAAAGTAATGGTAAGGACATATTGTTTGACCAGTATGACATATTATTCAACCAGTAAATTAATTAATGTTGCTACAAACTCTCAGTACATCAAATTTGATATCTTCAACCCATATTAATCAATTAGTATCCCACATAGTTTGACTGATACCCTATAAACTATGATTTTAATAACTTCAAATACTTAAAGTAAATTTGTTTGACGCAACTATAATTTAAACACTTTCCAAAATTTTCGCGAAAGAGTGTTTGAAAGATCAAAAGACTTTTCTCTTAAAAACAAAATCTTTAACACTAACATGAAAGATTTATACATGGTGAGCCTTTGAGATTCCAAACTAACAAAGTGAGATTGCAATAAATTATATAAAATGTTCTTGATATGCCTTAATTATCTTGTGATTTGATCTTCACTTTGTAAGTTGCAAACTTTATCTTTTCTTTTATAATCTTTATAAAGTATCTTCTTAAATTTTCATATTGTTTTTCATAAAAATAATAAGCTCATTAGTAGTACGTGTGTTTTTTATCATCAAAACATCGATTGGAACCTCCTTTAGTTCAACAATATCCCTCTTTTTAGTGATGAAAAAATATTTATGATATTAGAGAGTAATAATAAATTCAGTTGACTAACACCTATTCATATCACGATAATAATTAACTCCCTATTAATTAATGCATAAAACATAAATCAATATAAAAAATATTCAAAGAATTATCCATACATATAGATAAAAAATTTTACTCAAGTATGAAAATGTTATATATAAAAAAGTCACTGCATATGCAAAAATCACTCCTCTTGAGTGTCTTCACTCCCCTTAAATCTAATATCACTAACCTTTCTCCTCTTTTTTGGGAATCATCAAAAAGAAACCATTTATTTAGAAATGCAAAATGTTAAGTGATATGCTTCAAGTTAACTTGATCTAAAGATCAAAAAGAATTTGTTCAAACTTCATAAACTTTATCAATGAAGAGTGTTATTTGACATTTAAATCTCAAAAAAGTTATTTAAAAGGTCAATCATGATATAAGCATCCTTAATTATATTAAAATTTGAAAAATCTCTAATATTGATATTGTGCCTAAGTTGAAAAAAAGTATTTAAAAACAAGTTTTGCAAAAAAAGAGAGAGGTTGGAATAATAAAAAATATAAGTATAATTATAATATCCAATTATCGTTTCATATGTAAGTGCATAATTTTGGAAGTCCCAAAATTTAAAAAAATAGTAATATGAAAAGTCTCAAAATTTTGAAATTGAGTAAAATCAAAGATGTATTGATATAGTTGAAAGAGAAATAACCTCGAATCCTTTTGGTAATTTAACTATGAAAGAATCATACATCTAATTGTTTTTAAAATTCGTTAAGTTTAGAGGATAATATCTTCGTTTTCTTACTCATGGTTCCTAAACTTTCAACTAGTTCATCATATTTCAAATCACTATCACACAGATTAAAGTTCGATGTTACCTCATTATCAGCAATAGTCATAAAGAACATGGAGCTATCTTTTCTTCTAAATGTTGATTTTTGGATTCACTTATATCATCCCAAGTTGAGGCTTTAAGTGATTTCTTCCTATTTTTATTCTTCTTCTCCTTCTTATAGTTTCTTTCAAACTTGTCATTATCTTTGAGTAAAGACATTATGACTTTATGCTGCTTTGTTTTCTACATTTAAAACAAATAATGTTAGAGAATTTATGTTTTAAATCACCTTTTCCTTCTATGAAGTCCTTTATTTTGGATAAAATTTTCCTATTTAAAAACCATTTGAATTTTCTAGTGATAAAGGTGAAGTCTTCATTATCACTTCCACTTATAGATGTTTCTTCTTCACATGATTCCTCCCTTAAGACTTTGAATGCTATGTCTTTTTTCTTTAGAAATGTTATCTGCTTTTGCGTCTCTTAGAGTCTCATTTCATATGTGAGGAGAGATTTAATAAGTTCCTTTAATAGTAGTGTTATTAAATCCTTAGCTTGTTATATAGCTATCACTTTAGCTTCCCATATCTTTAGAAGTGACCTAAGAAAATTTCTTAATATTTCAACATTAGTATATATCTTTTTAAGACTTTTGAAAGCATTAACAATATAAATAAATCTAATGTACGTGCTAGATGTGCTTTCATCATACTTTATTTCAGACAATTGATATTTATGTCTTATCATGCTCACTTTTCTTTCCTTTACTTGAATTATTCTCTCACGCGTAATTTTCAAAATGTTCTAAATTTTATTTTGTTCCAAATGAACAAAATAAGATATTCATTTTTAATGCACAAAATAATATATATATATATATGGACCTACTATTCAAGAAAATTAATCTTTGATCTTGAGGTTTCTATTCTTCCTTTAATTTTTGGACCTTTTTAATTTCTACAATTTTTTGTAGGCATAAAGGGACCAAATGGAGCTTTTTCCTATAAGTCAATACTTTCGACCATTAAGAAAAATTGCATCCTACTTTTATAATACAAATAGTCATTTCAATCAAGGAATGAGGCTTAACTGATGATGATGCTCTTAAATATATCATTATGATCTTACTATATGATTTCATTTAAAATTCCAACCTAATATACCTACTCTTATACCACTTGTTTGTCCTTAATAAAATCCAAAAATGGAGGAGAATTGGGTATTTACAAAATTAACAAAAATTTCCAATTAATGAACTCAATTTAACAATAATCAATATATATAAGAATAAGGAACCTGCTTAACATAAATCAATAAAAATTTGAATAATAATTTAAGGAGGATAAGAAGAGAGAACATAAATCAATCTATAGAGTTTGTTAAACAACAATTGCCAACATTCACTCTCAAGGTTCTTCTTGGAATTCAACCATAATTCTTCTTTCAAGGTGAAGAATAACCTTTATATAATCTTTTCTCAATAGAGAACAACCCGTTTACATTCTTCTTCAAAGGTGAAGAGGAATATCAATGCCACTTAAAACACCTTTAATGCAATAATATAATACCTCAACCAAAGTTTGCAAGTAAAAAGTACCTCACTTTACCACTTTGATAGCTTAAAAGAGACTCACACATATAAATATAAGACAATGATGCTCAACTACTTAATCATCACACAACACCATCCTTTACTTGCTTTACAATTTGACTATAAGTGTTATCAAGTGAAGCCACTAGTTTAATTTGCTCCAATAGGTCCAATTCAGCTCGAGTGATAGCATACAAGGTTGTAAAAACTTCTTTCCAACTTAATGCATCCACCATATTATTGTGTATGTAAAAGACACCCAATGATTCTTGATGTAAGAGACAATAATAAAACATCTATTTATAAGGTTTTAGGACCCCTACTAATTGTTTGTGCCAAAATTTATTCATTACAATGGGTAGTTATAGAGCATTAGTCGACCAGTATAGTATATTAGTCGACTAATGTGTATGAAATGCTCATGTCACTAGCCATTGCAAAATTGTTTGACCATTAAGACAGGTTAGTAGACCAATATGATATATTAGTTGAACAATATATCAACCAATGTTACTAAAAGCTCTCGACATATCAAATTTGACAAGGTTAACCTCTATTGGTCGACTATTAACTCATATAAATCAATCAA